>SMSR01014109.1:0-13989 GCA_019453355.1 Ceratina japonica
CTTGTCTAAAGCGGGCGTAAGTAGAACCTCGAGGTCATAATAAGACTTTAATGCTTATGAAAAAATCTCTATCATACAATTTCACTTTAGACCTCCAAAACCTTGTGTAAAACTAAGAGGTTTAAATCAGATTTAAAATTTCGACTCGGGTCGTCTCTACCAATTACTTCCCTCTCTCATATACATACATACATATATATATATATATACTATATATACTATATATACTATATATATATATTTATACATATATGTAAAAAAATACAGTAATTTAACGAGTAATTAATCTTACCCATTGCTCCGATGCTTCTTGCTGTCGGCGGTCGGCTGGACGTCGATCACAAAACCGCCTACGTTGGGCAGCGATTGATTCGAGTTGTGATTTTCTGTGTATGGATTATGTGCGCTGTTGTGATTGTTGTGATGATGCTGGTGAAGCTGCGGCTGCGGCTGAGGCTGGGGCTGAGGCTGGGGCTGGGGCTGCAACGACGGCTGCTGCGGCTGTGGCTGATGATGATGAGGGAGGTGATGATGCGTGCTGGAGAGGAGGGAGTTCAGGTGGGGCGTGTTCGCGCCTGCCGAGGGTGGCGGTACACGCGTAATCGGGACCACGGGACTCCTTCGAGGCACTACCGAGTGATTCCCGTTCGTCCTGCTGTTTTCCAACGGCTCCTCCTCTGGAAAATAAATAAAACGCTGTTATTCAGCGTGATGAGGTTTAATCTTATGAATTATCCGTGTATTTATGGTCGGTACAAAGAGGGTGGTTTTGGCGAGAACCGCGGACAGCTGGCTAATTCAGAAACTTCGATTCTGGACGGAGAAAGGGAGCGATTCCTCGCGTTCTACGAGGCAGACGACAAAGCTCTTCCCCCTTTTGCTTCTATTCTATGCCCTGGACCTGAATGACTGCGTTCTCGACTAAGATTAGCGAACGGGCGACGGCTTCAATGCCTTTACGATGCCACGATCATCTACGATCTCCATTTAGGGGAAAATCGATTTTTTCTGTTAATTTAGAGACAACCAGCTGAATTTCTAAGCGCGTCGACTTAGAACGATAACAAGGCTGCATTATCCTGCATTTATAATGATTATCTTTTTTACGTTATGAGAATCTGAATTTCGTTGGAAATCCTTCAGAGCTCCCTTTGATTTTCACACGCACAACTAATCTTTTATACTAATATTTATAAGTTCTATTTATAATGCGTTCATTCAGCGTTATTACAATTTTATAAGACTATTAATTCGTTTCTAAGAAAATTCTGTCACGGATAGAAGTTTAGATTGATTCTGAACGGAGGACTGCGATTAGGAACGATCGAGTCCTTCGCTAGAACAAGCTGGTAGGATCGACGATTTTCGCGCACCGCTCCATTCGTCGCGATGCTATAAATTAGCGCAGCACGTGTACGCGCATGTAACTAACTCATTCATGTACCGAGAGACTTGGCAAGGATCCCTCGCATAGCTCGACGCTTCCTAAATCTATTCCGGGCTTAAAGACGGCGGCGTGTACCCGTACGTATCCACTGCAAGAACAGAGAGACAGAGAGAGAGAGAGAGAGAGAGAGAGAGAGCGCGGGGTACAAGGCAAGGGTAGGTAAGTACCTTGCACTCGGTGCATCGCTGCCTTCGTTCAACGAACACCGAAACGTGCCTCGCAAACGCAACTCTACAAACTCCGACACGAAATCCAATTTCTTTCACAAATTTGCATGAATTATGAAAGCTTCTGTTAAGCAAAATGTAATACACACTTCATCGATTTCATTTACATAATTTAACAACCGTTGCAAAATCTGAGAACTTTGCTATTTTGTAACACGACTTTAGATAAATGAAAATATATTGAAATGAAAGTGAATTCGAAAGGCACATGCTATAACAATTTCATTATTAATTTGCTAGACGAAATAGTGAAACAAATTTTTAATCGCTTGGGGAAAAAAGAAGGCTGCGATGAAGAGTTAAAAATGTGTAAGTGGGGAACACTTTCTTTACCTATTAAAACGGCGACGAGTGTTTTATTAAATTAAGAATTACTTATTCACCGCGTGGAAGTAAGAAAATTGCTTTTGTCGGCCGCGGGTTGAATTATTCAGCCGAACGATACGCAAACCACCCGTTCTTAGGATGCAAAAACTTTCTTCTTATAGCTGATAAAGGGAAGAGCGAGCGCGTCGTAAAATTCACGTTGCACACTCGCTTCGGGTCGGAACTTCGTCATGCCTAAAATATTAATATACATAGCGCGAGCAGATCGCCATAGATCGCCATGAATTTTAAAAAATCTGAAAGGAATTCATTTACTCGAACTTACGAACACATTTCGTATTTTGTTATCCGACAACAGATTAAATCTGGGAAGCATGAGCTCTGCTTTAAACGAAAGTTCGCTCCGCGGTGACCGAAAATAATGAAACAAGAAAGTGCATTCTATTCCTAAAATTAGATAAGTCAGTTTCGAAATGACTGAATTTTAAAGTAAATATTAGAGAAGCATCTTGTTTATTTAATGATCGCTGTCGCAATCGTTAGTAGTTAATTCGTCTGAGGAAACTAATTGGACCTTGCACAGAGGCACGATAACAGAAATGAATGAAGAATGATTCGTAGAAGTGGCCTTTAGTTGGTTCCAAAAGTGGAAGACGACACGACCGATACAAGTGTTAACATAACAAACACACACATCATTACGTAAATCTCATTAGTCTAAACAGAATTTTCACAGAGCGAAGCCTTGACTTCCTTCAAGAATCGCAGCAAAAAATGGCCAATTCTTTGAGAGCCAGTCTAACAGTAGCAAAAACTGATTCCCTAGATTGGATGCATCGAGGAAGACAAACAGGAGAACAGGACGGACACCGATAGTTGAATTGAAGCTAACAGGCTCGATCGGTGGTCCTACTGTAATGCGAGAACCCACAACGCAACACGTCCAGCTAAAGAATATTTATAGTCTTGTGCGCGCGTAACCGCTTTAAGTTCGAAGCATCCTCGATGGTGAAGAAAAAAAGACACCGGCTCCTCCTTTTAACGGCGCCTTCGTTCTTTGAACCAACCCCTTTCTAACGAGAGCGGCTTCCATTCCGCTGCCAATACGAATTACCTAATACAATTTCACCAAACGTCGACCCGAAGACTCGTCAAATTCACAATCTGTTTCTCTGCAACTGAATGAATGAACCGTGCGACTCGTATACCCTTAGAATTACGTATTCTAGTCGTAAGAGAAGCAAACCTGTCGACGACGCAAGGTCGCATTAAAAAAAAATCATTTCCATTGCGTAACTGTTGAGTCCAAGCCGTTCTGCCTCTCCTCGCCTTATCGCCGCTCCGATGGATAAATGCAATCGAGGAACACGTAGACTACTCGAAGGCTAGCGCACAGCCGATGGTTAAATGCAGTGTCACGGCCACGATAGCGAGCGACGACCACGTGCCGCGAGATAACGATGCTGGGGACGCGGCCGCGAGGAAACGAGATGAAACGGAAAATCGCCGGCCTATGGGACGCCGATGCAGATAAATAGTGGAACGCGCCGCGTGCCGAATGCACGCGCGTATAATTGCCTTGATGTCACGCCAAAACGAAATTAGAACCGATGGTGCACCTCCGTGCCGATCACACGAGATTCGACTCACGATTAAAGAAGAGGACATCTTTTTTCTTTCCTAGGAACATAAACAGTTGTGATAACAGCTGGAGTCTATGAGATAAGAAGAAAGTCAAGAATGAAGATAATTGTGAGGGTCCATTGTGTATTTATGAACTGTGAAACGAGGGTTACTTACTTTGACCAGGTATACAAATTTATGAAGTGTTAAAGACCTGTCATTACTTTTCAAAACATGATCCTAATAATCTGAGTACTGATATACCTCATAAACCTCTTGAGACTCACAATTAAAGAAGAGGACATCTTTTTTCTTTCCTAGAAAATAAACAGTTGTTGTGGTAACAGCTTGAGTCTATGAGATAAAACGGAAGTAAAGAATAAAGATAATTATAAGGGTCCATTGTGTACTTATGAAGTATGAAACGAGGGTCAGTTACTTTGACCAGGTATACAAGTTTATGAAGTGTTAAACCCCTGTCATTACTTTTCAAAATATGATCCTAATAATCTGAGTACTGATATACCTCATAAACCTCTTTGCAGGAGGCACAGGATTTTAGAGAAAAGAATAGAAACCCCATTTCACGACTTTACAGAAGATGGGCAGGTTGCCTTTTGGGGGTTTGTCATCGAAAACTATAATAGTGACCGCTGGCAGGTACTTCAGTCCTTATGGTCAACAGCTTGATCTGAGATAAGAAGAAAGTCAAGAATGAAGATAATTGTGAGGATCTATTGTGTATTTATGAACTGTGAAACGAGGGTCAGTTACTTTGACCAGGTATACAAGTTTATGAAGGTTTAGTGTTAAAACCGTGTCATTACTTTTCCAATCATGAGCCTAATGATCGGAATACAAATATACTTCATAATCCTCTTTGCAGGAGGTCCAGCTTAAGTCTGAGATAAGACGGAGGTCAAGGTCCATTGTCTACTTATGAACTGTGAAACGAGGATCAGTCCCTTTAACCAGGTATACAAGTTTATGAAGATTTAGTGTTAAAACCGTATCATTACCTTTCCAATCATGAGCCTAATGATCGGAATACAAATATACTTCATAATCCTCTTTGCAGGAGGACCAGCTTAAGTCTGAGATAAGACGGAGGTCAAGGTCCATTGTCTACTTATGAACTGTGAAACGAGGGTCAGTCCCTTTAACCAGGTATACAAGTTTATGAAGGTTCAGTGTCAAAACCGTGTCATTACTTTTCTAAACATGAGCCTAATAATCTGAGTACTGATATACCTCATAAACCTCTTTGCAGGGGGCACAGGATTTTACAGAAAAGAAACCCCATTTCACAGATTTTCAAATACGATGTTTACAACGGATGGGCAGGCTGCCTTTTGGGGATCATTGCTTGTCACCGAACACTATAGTAGTGACCGCTGGCAGGTGCCTCAGTATTTATGGACCTAAACACACTTACCTCGAAGAACCAGGAGGAGACTAGTAGACCTGTTAGTTACCTCAATTTTGCAATTTCTCTATTCCTTCTGCTTTTATCCCTTAAAACTGTTCCAATCTAAAAAAAAATGCGTAAAAAAAATGATATGCGTGGTGCAAGAATTGTTCTGTCGATATCACGAGCAAAAAAGATATCGTAAGTTTGAAAAAAGTCTATCAGATTCTTCTGATGACGAGAGTATCGCCAGGGAATGCTAGTAGCAGATACATGAAGAACGTGTATGATGTAATTTGATAAAGTCGGGTGGCAGTGTTGTACGTACTGGTTGGATTATTCAATCGGCTCAATAAAATCAAACGATACGCTACGCGCTACGTAACGACGATAACCTTTGGCTCAGCCTCTCTCTCTCTCTCTCTCTCTCTCTCTCTCTTTCTCTGTCTGCCTACGAACTTTTTACCCTTCCTTCGTTTCGATCAATGGAAGCGGTCTATCAACAAACCGGGCGCAGTGCAAAAAGTAGCCAATAACAATTATGCTTACGGACGTTTAACGGCTTCATAAAAGGGCCACTAAAGCGACGTGGTATTTAACGTTATTATCCGGCCCGCTTTTTATATTCTGGTAGAAATAATACTAATCTATTTAGGTTCCTTGAGCTTGTAATTGGCAAACGTTGTTAATCTCTGGAATTCGTGATTGCATAAATTTTAAAAGCTCAATCAACCTCAAATTGATGTACAATAAGACAAAATGTAAAATTCTGCGTAGATTTCGTAGTATTTGAGGCAAAACGTAATTCTGTGCCAAATGTTCGTAGGTGGGAACAGCTGGATTTTGTCAATACCAAGAAAGTGCCAATTATTTATACATAACTCGTTACATAGTAGAGTTAGAAGAAAATTGTATAGCACCTTTTCTGCAGGAAATAGGAGTACTTACAACTTTTATTTGAACCATTTTTCGAAATTCCGAGAAAAAATATTTTTTGATTTTCTGAGATTTTTCCAAGGGATACCCCTTCAGATTTCGCGAAAATCTCGTTTTTTGCTAATAACTATTTACCTGTTGATACTAGAGAAAAATGTTTCAAATGAAATTTGTAGGTACCGTCAAAAACAACATGTTTCGTATGAAACATTTTTTTCTATCATCAATAGTTAACGAGTATTTTGCAATAAACAATTTTATCGTTTTTTATAAAAAACTCATTAACTATCGATGCTAGCGAAAAATGTTTCAGACAAAAGTTGTAGCTCTAGTCATTACCTACAAATGAAGTCAAATGCAATTTTCTCGTAAGTCTAACGGTTTCGGAGTAATTGAGGAAAAACGAAATTTTTTGTTAAAAGATTGCTTATTCGACGATGGAAAGACTGGATTTTCTCAGTACCAATAAAATACCAATTAATCACGTTTAACTCGTTAAATATTGGAGTTAGAAGAAAAATGCATAGAACCTTTCTTGTAGAGGGCTTTAATACCTACAACTTTTGTTTCAAGCATTTCTCGAAATTTCGTGAATTGAAACTGTTCCTCCGATAATAATTGACCAGTTAATCGCGCTAATCGCGACGCCAATCGTTTCAGTTTTTATTCATCGCACTTTCGAATTAATGGCACTTAGCCGAAGTAAGTAATCGATGAAACGCACTCAATAAATGTTTATCGTCGGATCGACGGTTTTATCGTTGGTCTTCGACTTTAAAATGGATGTATCTTCCATTAGACGCGATGCAAACAGCGTGGAAATGTTTCACGCCGGCTGAAGATAGTTGGGTAAAAATTATTCGACGCCGATAAGAGAATTCCGCGGCGAACAAAGAAACAGCCGGGCGAGTTCGAGCGCGGAACATTGTGTAATACAAAAAAAAAAAGGAGAGGCCGACATCTCGATCTGGACGTCGCATATTTCCATAGAATCTACAGGCCACGGAGAGTTCTCTCCCGAGCCGAATTATTCATTGCCAAACTCGCTGATCGATTTAACTAAAGTATAAACCGTCACATCTCACCCTGACTTCGCTACCTTGACATGTGAGACAGCCGCGACCATCGCACTCTAACTTCGGTGTCTAGCTACAATGACGCAAGCATGTTGTTATCTATGCGATTTTGTACATTTCCTGAATATTGTTATGAAACGGAATATATTTTCATTCACACACGTATGCAAACATTTACTGATTCCAAATGCAATCAAACGGAAGCTCGTGGAATAAATAATACACAAAGTGAGTCACCGAGAGGTATTCAAAATTCTCCAGAGACAGTATTAAAAGTTCTGCAATTATTTTTAGTCTTCCAATTAACCCCTTGGGTACATTTGACGTCTGAGACACGTCATTATATCCGTTCCACAAGCAAATATTTTCTCAAATAAATCCGTACCCAAGTTTTCAATTTTCCACTGCAAGCTATAAAAAAAATATAGAACACACGAGTTACAAAAATTGCATTTTAAAAAAGACGCATGGAAAGATCTACCAAGACTGAATATCAGCGAAAGTGTCATTTATGGAAATTGAAAAGTTATATAAAAATCGGAGGAAGAGGAAACGATCGGTCTCACCCAGGAGGTAATGCTTGATCCATTTTTTCTTAGGCGGGGGCGGCATCCAGCTGCGGTGCTCGTTGTCGACGACGACGTCGATCATACCGACGACCTGCGCCGGGATCAGGGTGTTCGCGTCTCGTAGCCCGTCTACATTGTTATTCGCCTCGTTACCGGCGTTCACGCGCTGCGCTCCCGCAGCTTTAACCGCGTTTAAATTCATGCGAGGTTGAACCGCCACCGTGCCGTCCGAGATCAGCAGAACTCCCATATTTCCGACGACGATTACCCGATCTCTCGCGCACGCGGACGCCGAAGAAAAGCAAACACGGCCGACGAATATACACTGCGTAGGACGTGCGTCGAACGTTCTACGTTTTATTCGTCAGTACGTCGGAACGTCGGGACGTCCGTCGGGGTTCACGAGCATTTTTTTTATAATCCCAGATCGACGATTCACTTTGGAGCCAGTAAAGATCTTCCGGCGTCTTCGTGTTCACCGGTTCAGGCTGGGGTATTGCGTCTCTTCTGGCGGATAGACACGTCTCCGTCGTCCTGGCGCTCGGCGACGAGCGCGCATTGCCTCGCGACGACCGATAAAACTGTCGTCGTCCAGGACGCGTCGAACCGAGCGAGTGGCCAGTCGAAAAGAAGTGGAAACGACCGGGAATGCGAGGCGCGTAGTAAAGAGAGAAGGCTACCGTCACTCTGTCCCGCACGGGGAGGGGGATCGGTTACTACGAGTAAATACGACGAGGTCGACCGTCGTATGTACTAGTGCAAAAAAGAATTGATACTTTCGAAACGGGCGTCTCGGATCTCCTTAACGAGCCGGTCTGACATCGGCAATTCTTACAGAGAGGGTTCGATTTTCTTCACCGGAAACCTTAGCGACGTACATCCCTCGCTGGACCATTTAATTATGTATCTTCGTTTCTTATTCAACTGTAATTCAGATCTGGAGAGAGTCTCTTCGATAAATCGTTAACGCGGTTAGTTTTTCTCCTCCCACTTGGCTAATCACGTATCGAGTGATAATGCTGCGTCGCGGAACTTCGACCAGCGACCTTTCGCGTATCTATTAGCAGACGGTCTGACATTATCTGTTAAATCTACCGATAATGGCTCACGTCAAGCAACCTTGACAGTCCGTAGAAACAGAGTTCTGTATATATATATATATACATATAATAGTCTTGAAAACCGAAAGATCGAGACGAGATCCGTCGCGCGGCAAGCGCGGCCGAATTCACCGGACGAAGAAAACTCGTGACCGCGTGAGTCGCGGGTGCCGACTGAAATCTAAACGTAAGTGCCGCCGCCTCCAACCTGAGGATGACGATTCCCTGCTCCCCTTTTCCCCACCCGTTCGACCCGTGCACGCTGCCAGCGTCGACTGCGACAGCGACGGCGACCCGATCTCCACCCCTCGGCCCTCTCCGTCACCATCGCCGCCGCCGCCGCCGCCGTCGCCGCCGTCGCCGCCGCTTCGCTTTCGTGACATCTCCGTTCGCGCGAGAACTGCACCTCCAGTAACCCGCGACGCTCCGTCCTTCTCGCCCGAAAGGTGCGCCTTATCTCTTCTACACCGCCGTTCATAAATACATACCCCAGCATTGAATAAAGACTACGATATCCAAATGAACTCAAATAATAATATCATTGACATTTGCATTATGAGTCTTCACATAATATCTAATTCCATTCATTAATTCTGTACTTGTACAACAATTGTAGAATTTTTCCTCATTTCAGGGAACGATTTGGACACGAATAAACGGGACGTAAACGACTGTAGTTAAATGTGCACGCAATGCTGCACTGGGAAAAAAGCAATTATTGTACGCTCTAAATTTTGTAGCTAAAAATAGAGAGCAATTCGGTCGCGCCAGGACGGGTCTGCACGATCGGCCCCCGATCATGAATCGCCAATTTATTTTTTGTATCGAAATCACGTTGAACGGTATTAGTATTGTAGTTCTGATAGACTTACCATCGATGATGAGCATCTTCTCTTCGCAGAATAAATCATCTTGATCTGTACGTTCCCTCTTTAACTTGGCACCTGGAAACGAAAGAGAATTGCTGGTTAGTCATTACGCTTGAAAGGATTTCGTGGTTTAGGGATAACAGACGTCTAGTTTGGGTCAACAAACGCAGGTATACGAAAGGGACAGGCTTTTACAACAGGATTACCTATTGTACCTTAAATACGGTAAACATTCAGTGAAAATCTACCTGTCGTCCTCAGAAAAACATTTTTATGACCCGGTACTTAGGGAAATGTGATCGTTACTCTCTATTCTGTTCCTAACTGTATACGGTCAGCTCGGTTGAGCGGCCGTTGTCCTAGGAGAGACAAGTAGGCTCGTTGTTGCCGCCCGCAAGCGCAATGTCACCGGGAAACGCAGCGACGGCAACGTGCCGCGCGTAGAACAGGGAAAGCAGACTGTCTAGGGCAGCCAAGGTGCAACGCGTCACCCGTCGTCCGTCCATCCATACGTCGCGAACGACAGTCGCGGTTATTCTATTATTCCTCGTTGTTGAAATTTCCTTCGGCTCGTCGGTCCGTCTATATAGACGGTTGAATCCACAGGTCGATAAGGTATGAAAAATTGAAAGAGGCGCGTCGCCACGTGCTGCGAGCGTGGGGATAGGGGAAGGTGTTCCTCCTGTGGGTCGCGGCAGGGTGAGAGAGGTTCAACGATTGAAAGCGTCGGGGGGCGCATCGCTTTGTCTCCTTCGCACTCTCTGTCTCCGGGTCAGCCGAGGACCCGGCAACGTCGCGATTGATCAGAACAGCCACGCGGCCGGACGCGCGTGGTAGGGGTTAGCCAGGGACAGGGCACATGCGCATTCGAATGACTCATTTGCCCGCGCGCTCGCTCGCCCGCTCCGACGATACAGTCCGCCGCACGGTTGCTTCTGCGTTCTCGTTCCGTTTCCACTCTTTGCTCTTATTTACTCCGCTCGTTCCTCTACTACTATACTCTCTCTAATCTGCTCGCCGATCTGTTTGATCGGCCACCGCTGATTCGGCTCCTCCGGCCGAACGTTGTACAAATAATTCTCGCATTCTTCTCGCGCCTTCCGCCTCCTCCGATTTTCCTATTCGCTTCTCTGTACACGCTGGGGACCGTCGATCTCTACGCGTAGCTACCTGGTGTAACGAATCGTCTCGGCGAGTGGTCACGAGCGTCCCTGCGACAGCTCCCAGAGATATATACAACAGCTGGGCTCTCCGATGCTGTGCGGTAGGAGTGGTTCCCGATGGTGTGGCGGTCGATCGCACACCCGGGCCATCCTAGTCGACCGGTGGCCGCTAGTTTTTCTTCTGTGAACGACAGAGACAACAAATGAAGTGGTTGGAATCAAAATAAGAAACGGCACTCGAAAAAGTAACGCGTATTGAAGTCGACGTTTCGCCGAGTTCGAACCGAAGTGCCGGGAAAAAGGGTAATTAAACGGTTCCGCGAGGTTTCTACGCGGCACGCTCGTCGCCGTGGAAAACACGGGCGCATCACGCGTGTTATGAAGCTGTAAAGCTGAATTGCAAAGCATCGTTTAAGTAGACTATAGACAGACTTAAATTATCGTTTAACGCGTATTGCCTGTTATATCACGCACCGCCGTGGCAGCGAGCACGCGCAACGCGGTACCAAGACCGGATGCGGAGAGATAGGGAGCGAATTACGACGTTTAAATCATCCGTATTATGATCAAGTTCGTTCCACTGCTCAAGTTTTCCACTTCATAAGTCATACGACTCGCTCGCCGATAAATCTCTCGTCGCCTACATCATTTTTCGGAGTTTCGTCGGAGGCGCATCTCGCTCGATGCCATTGGAAATCATTAAGCCTCGGAATTTAGGTGTCGTTTTCTGTCGCGTTTCAACCGTGTGCATAGAGGCGTGACCGTGAAAACAAGGGATCGATCTCCTGATACGTGTGTGTGTATTCACCTTCCTTTAAGGTTTCATCGCGACCCACGAGAAAAATAGCCCAACGCAACAATGCGTTACACCGGTAATCGTCTAGAAAATAAAATATTTAGGGTATCGTTTAAAAATATACTTTAAATAAAGAAATATTCATTCCTGAATTCAATTTTCTTATAACTGCATAAATTCTGCAGTCTAATATAAGTATTCGGGCGCGTGTTGACGATCCCACGAAACGGTAAGATCGATCTGACCTGTATCGCGTGCATTTTTTTCGCCCATCCATTTTCCTTCCGTGCATACGTACGTACGTATAATGCACTTCGCGTGGTTACCTACACGTTTCCCTCCCGACAACCCCTCAACCCGTTCTCCCTTCCCCGGTCGGCGGGCTCACCGACGACGACGACGACGACGACGACGACGGCGACGGCCAGTGTCCACTGCGTGCGTTCTCTCCGCCCCGTGCATCGCGTGCATGTGCACCGGTATGCGCACGCTCGGGAATTTCTGCTGATCATAACGAACTACTCGATAAATCAGATGCGTGCGCGATAACGATGGAAAAAGCCTCGAGAGAGAGCACGGCGGAAAATAAAAAAGAATCGCACGCGTGAGAGTCGCGACAGAGTATATACGATCTTCTTCTATCGTAGGAGAGAAAACGGGAAGAGACGGCAAGTGCAGAGACGATACGGGGAACAGGCGTAAGTCCGTATATGTAGCAAACAAAACGGAGCCGTGCACGAGTAGGTGGCGCGCTCGTGAATGAAGCACAAAAGCTGTCGTAGTTTCTAGAGTCAGTGACCGGGGGTCCTCCGGATCCCCACTCCCGGGGCTGGTGTATCCAGGTTCGTTCCTACCATCGCGTCGTCACCGTAGCACCACGGTCACCATCGCCCCCTCCACGCAGAAGCGGTATCGCGTCGTCTCTCTCTCTCCTCTCTCTAATCCGACATCACCTAGTTTATTCGCAATCCCTCCTCTAAGCGCCCGTCAGCCTCTCGGCCTCTGGCCGCCGCCGTGCGCACCTTTGGACGCCGAGGTGTATCCTGCTCCGCGCGATCGTCCACCTTTTTCGAGTCTCGCAATTCCGTCACCCTTTGCCTTTATACATCCACGTTTCTAACGGCCGGGTCACGTTGGATCAACGACCACGGGAGAACTAAATCGCTCGCCTTTCCCCGCTCGAGTCCCACTCTCCCGTCTTCCACCTTCTCTCGTCTCGGTTTCCAACCTTCCTCACGGAGCTTGTAAACATTTACCCGGTTGTCAATCACGATGTACAGACTTTCACGCGAAAACGTACCGCTCGAACTCGAGATAACGCCTTAATCAATCCGGATGCGATTAGGGAACGGAGAGGAGGAGGAGGAGTCGGTGCTTTAAACTCCTCGGCGGCACACCCGCAGGAATCACGTGGACCTTTACGTGAATGACGAAAACCGAGCTCGCCGGTTTTAATCGAGATAAGCCGGGGACTTTATCGTCGGGGATCATTCGGCGTAATCGTCGAGAAACGGACGGCGTACTGACGTGCGATCGCAGCTACGTTTCGTGCTCGCGCCGAGGCTGTTTCGTGTGTGCCGAGACTCGCTTTACAGGATCGGCCGGTTGAGTCATTGACCTGGGAAAACGCGAGAATCAAAGGGACACGGGACGGACGATCCCCGAGCGATCCGGCCCCGAGACGCCGCCGCCGCCGCCGCGATTATCCTCCAGGCCGTCGAGAAAAGCGGGACGATCCTCAAAACGTAACGTCGTCGTCGTCGTCGCCGCGTGGAACGTGAAAGGAATTCCTCTGCGGATTTCGTGGCGCGTTATTTTTCATGGAAATTTCCACTACGCGCCAGGCAAGAGCCCGTCGTCGTCGCGTTTGAGAATCACTGCCGCGAGGGAAATCATACCTAATTTGGAGGCGGTGAACGCGTGGGTCATCGCGTGCTATTCGCATGTACGGCGCAGCGTCTCTCATTCCGCGATTATTCATTTACTTACGACGTAAAGATTACTATTTTCGTACTCGTTTGTCATTATCTTGAAGTAAAACGACAATTATCGCTGCAACGATACGATAGGGAATGTTTATCTCGTCGACGTCGATGCAACACCGAAATCTCAGATACAGTAATCAACATTAAAAATACACTCTTCCAATCTTTTCTAAATACTTTTAAAAACTGAAGAGAACCCTTCTTCACGTTAGAAGATCGTAGAAAAAGTCGTACGTGTACCGTGTCATAGAATGTAAATGTTTTTCTGAGTTCCGTACACAAACCTGCATTTCATTCTATTTATATTTGCAGTTTATGAAACATATTTCGAATAAGATATTTCAGAAGTGTAAATAAAAAAATATGTACCTTTGAAAGGAGGCTCCTATAAATAGGCGGTCTTTTTAAATGCATCGAACCGCGTAAGTACACAGCGTATTATATCGTGACCGAAAAGTGGCGC
>SMSR01014110.1:0-11537 GCA_019453355.1 Ceratina japonica
AACCATATCACCAATCGTTTTTGTACACGTCTGTATAATTCGTTACCTTACATCCTTGTATATTTGTACATAAATTACTGCTTTCGGAAATAAAGCTCTCCAGACATTTAAATTTGTTATTTATAATGATATAATTAATATGATTTCTATGACGATTGATACAAAATGAAAAAATAATGAACTATCCTTCTTTCTAGTGTAATTCTACGTAAGTTCCTTAACACGAATTAAGAAAATTTAAAGAAAGAAGGACAAATAAATATAATTGATGTCTCCTGAGTGTGTTTAAATAAATTCTTAGTGCATGCTAACGACTTAGACAAGAAAACTAACAAAAAAAAATTGATTATCCTGTTATCTGTAATTGACGGAGACCGTAATCGACTGACTAGCTTTGTGGTTTTTTAGGTCCAACGCGCTAGACCCGCTCGCGCCGACTTTTCTGATAGTGAAATTAGAAGATAAACTCTTTCGGATACCGACGTCGCTGAGCATGTTCATGAAGAAGGATCCGCCGCCGAACGAAGACGGAAAGGAGACCAGCGAGAAAGAAGAGTCGCCGAAAGCTTCGAAAAGTACCTCGGAATCGAGCAAGAAGAGCCAATCCAAAGAGGAGGAGAAGAAGAAGAAGAACTCGACCAGCGATTACGCAGAAGACCTCGAAGACACGCCGTTGTACTTCCGAAAGCCGCAGGGGAAGATGAAACCTAAAAGCGTGAAGCAACTCTCGCGAAGGAAGCTGCACACTTGCGAGATCTGCTACGCCACGTTCGACCGTAAGAGCAAACACGTGAGGCACATGTCGAAGCACAGTAACTCAAGGCCTCACAAGTGCAGCATCTGCTCCAAAGGGTTCAAAACGCCGTCCCACCTGTCCAGACACATGGAGGTCCACGACGAGCCGGTGAAACTCCACAAATGCAACCTGTGCGACTTCAAAGCGCGCACCAAGCCTTACTTGAAGATCCATTACATCAGGAGACATACTGAAGACTACAATTATAAATGCGAGCACTGCGGGAAGATGTTCAAAGTGCAGTCCGACTACACGACCCACTTGAAGGACCACGACACCGAGTCCTGCGTCTGCGACATCTGCGGCTCCTCGTATCCCAGCAAGAGCTCGCTGTACTTCCACAAGCATTACAAGCACAAGACAAAGGTGAAGAAGTTCCCCTGCTCGACTTGTAAGAAGAAGTTCAAGACCCAGCAGAATCTGGACAATCACATGGAGCTGCATAAAATTAAGTACGTCTGCGAACAGTGCGGGATGGAGTTCAAGTCGAAGTACGGCCTCACGAAACACCTCAGAACGCACTCCGGAGAGAAATCTTATTTATGCGCGATTTGCGGCAAGACCTTCGGCTGCCTCAGCTCCCAGAAGATTCACCTGTTGACTCACGTAGGCGAGAGGCCCTACGTTTGCGATATTTGCGGCCAGAGCTTCACGCAGCGGTCGCCGATGATGCTGCACCGCAGGAAGCACCCCGGCGTGCACCCACCGCCGCCGCCTATTAAGATAACGAACCTCCTGCACGGTGTGCAGGATAAGATAATCGTGAACAGGAGTAGTAAGTGAAGAACTGTGCGACGGGGACAATTTTTTGTACATTTCTTTACGTACAGCGAAGAATGTATCAGCGAGGTTCAGTTTTGCGAATTTCTTTTTGGGTTTCTTTCACTGATCTCTACAGAATGCTAGACAGCCATGATTGGATTAAAAAATTACTCTGATCGTGATAGTCTAACGATGTCAATAGTTAAGATTATTTTAATATGAGATAGAGCGTCCGAACAGGAGACTAGGCAAGGCTATTCAGGAAGAAAGTGAACGAAATAGTCTCTTTCTTTCCTGACACAAGCCGACACTTCATTAATTCATTTTTACAGTCCTCCTCCTCCTCCTCCGTTCGTCAGAGACGAGAAGTTTGGAATCATGTTACAGCAGACGTTAAAAGAACCTGAAAGTTTGACTCCATAACTTGGGAATAAATTACCATAAATGGATGAAACTTTCGGTGTTCGAAGCGGAGAGTCCTCCTTTGTAAAATGCCGTTGATTCATCTCGATTTGATTTCTGGTTCCGGAGATATCGCTGTGTAAAGGCAAGCATACGTTTCCCACTACTGTTATCTTTCTCGACCTACCTCAACCGTCGACTGGTCTTCACGATCAGCTGTGACGCGTAAGTAGGTCAATGAACTCTGCAAATAGTACGAAACGCTGCGCCTAAACATTCGAAGCTTATATCTCCGAAATTGATTGAGATGTTGCGATGAATCAAACGTTATTTTTCTTATCTTTATTTTCTTTATAACCTGAGGTTTCAATAAAAAATATAATATCCTTGTATTGATAACATTATTCCCCTCCCTCATCCGTGGCCATAATTATGAAAATGGTCTAAGTCAAAATTAAAAAAAAAAAATGGGTTTCTCAGTTATTTCTTACCAGATAATGTGGTGTGACATAACTGATACTCTTATTTTTCTAAAAGAATTTTGACTTAGACCACTTTCATAATTATGGACATATTTATCTATCATTGTGTAGGATTGTTTATTTTGTTTAATTTTAACAGGGAATAATTCTCGATCTCAGCTTATCACCCCCGAAATTGGACTTTTGATCATTTACATTCAATTTCTAAAAGAAGGTTTTAATAGTTATTAGACATCGACTATTTAGGGTTCTGCACAGATCAGTAGTTTGTGTGAGTTTTACAGCGTTCATCGAAAGATTCGATGCCGATAATTGAGTTGCGATAAGTCATGTTTTATTATATAGGCATCTGTTTGAAAATTGGTGCTTCATTGATCAAATAAGTGAGGAAAACACGAAATTTATTTTATACGCCGATATAATGAGGGATAATATATCTCGAACATTGATGTTCACATTTTTTAAAGAATTGGGTTGGCAATTAAATGATTGCAGGTTTGGTCAATAGATTCTTATCTAAAATCCGCAATCACTTAGTTGTCAACCCAATACATGATCCCCATCCCTTGATACATGTAATCGTAACAAAAATTATAATTTTTTTTTTATTTTTCTAATATTAATCAATGTTTTGAATTTTGGTGAACGTTTTCAATTAAAGTTATGAGCGAACGTGATTGTGATTGAGCGGAATGAATCTGTAACAAATCAAGGATTTTAATATAAGATAAGTTAACCGAAGACTTGTCTTACGGTCGATTTAAAGATTCTAATTACGCTTGTTCAGCAGGCTAACAGATAATGTACAGGCACCTCAAGCGATTGTGAGCCAATTTCAATAGTACGTAGAGCCACGACGACGGGCCCAAAATCGTTTGTGGTGCGTGTACATAAAACATAAGATTACTATAATATATTAAACTGGAGAATAGTTTCGCGACTTGGCCCGACCAATTTTAAAGACGGCAATGGACTTGGTCACCAAAACAAAATCAACGCTTTCCAAATCGACAAGCTTTTCTGTGTTTAATATAAGAGTACAAGATAAATAATGTAAAATAGACATCGATGGTCTTACGAGAGAAAAATTCTATCTGTAAATTTCAAGAAAGAAATACATGTACCTCTATCACGTTATCTCCAATACTTGAATTATTATAATACTGACACATGTACAAAGGTTCGCCTTAACTTTAACGTATCTTTAATCCCAAACGTTTCTCCTTAGGAATTACTAAATAGTACTAAATAGAAGTGCGACGTTTTTTTTTTACGTTCTGTATCAGACGACGAAACGAGTATAAAATAAAAACGAACCATATAGTTACTTAAGAGAAACGTGACTTATTCTATTATTTCTTTCAGCGATGCCTAACTTTAACGTCAGATAATAGATAAATAAATCAATTCATACTTGATTAACGTTCTTCTCTCATTTCCAGGTCAGCTAATATGAGGAACTCGTGCCAAAGTGTTACCTTTGAGACGACAGTATTGATTAAAGAAGAGCTAATAATCGATGAGACAAAAGATGATCCACTATTGATCACTGGCGATTTAAAGACGCTCGGTTTTGGACCGTCGGTCGAACCGGTCCCTGAACAAATACTCCCCGAACGTGCCGGTCCTCCAGAGGAAATATTGTCCTTGGAATTAAAACGTGAAAGTGTGCAGAAGTATAAATGCGTCAAGTGCAACAAGATCTCCGACGAGTTGCACTCCTTTGAGGATCATGCGAATTGCGAAAGTGAGCAACGAGTGTCCACCAAACGTGCCGCCGCTCCTCCCGAAGAAGGATCATCCATGAAACGTGAACATCAGGAGATGTACGAATGCGACAAGTGCGGCCGAATCTTTGACAACGACCGCGCTTGGGAGAAACATCCGAAGTGTTCCCGCGACTACAAGTACGTTTGTCCATATTGTCCAGATGTTTTCAAGAGATCTCAGGAATTGGCGGTGCACCAGGAGGACCACGTGCGAACCAAGTGCCGGTGCTTGTTGTGCGGCAGGATATTTGGAAACAAGTTCGACCTTCGAGGGCATTTCGCCGCATTGTCATCCGAGAGAGCTGTTTGTCCTCCGTACCCGGATCAACTGTCGACACCGCAGTGCGAAATCAGCTTGAAATACAAGCTTAAGAGCAAGTGGAGAAAGACGGAGCAAGGAGAGAACTACAAAGTTCGCAACTACAAGTGTCCTCAGTGCCCGAGCCATTTTAAATCGCTGCACAAAATTCGGGCACACCTCGAGCAACACCTGATGGCCTACGAGTGTGACATATGCACCCTCGTGTTTAGACAGAAAGAGGATCTCTACCGTCATATAAGAGGGCACAGACCGAGACCCAGGACCATGGCCCGCAGACTGAGGATGAACCAGTAATTCTTTCTTTTGACGAGAAGTAAGATTTTTAGAGTATTCTTCCGGTTCATCAAAACTGCGGCGTTTTCTTTTCTTCTTTTTATTAAGCGGAATTCTTAAAATACTCTTCCGAAAGGAGCGGGTTGAAAATTAATCTGAAACCGGAGAAACTGCAGTACTTTTTTTTACGAACGAGATTCTTAAAGTATTATTTCGATGTGCAGAAAAACGCAGGTTGAAAATTAATTAATCTGAAACGGGAGAAACTGCAGTATTTTTTTATGAGCGAGATTCTTAAACTGCTATTCCGATGTGCAAAAAAGCGCAGGTTGATAATGAATCTGAAACGGGGGAAACTGCAGTATTTTTTTATGAGCGAGATTCTTAGAATATTATTACAATATGTATAAGAGCACAGCCTGAAAGTTAACGTGAGACTGAAGAGTTCCAGTAGTCCAGGTTTCGTTCCTTGTGACAAATGAGATTCTTACAATACCAGTTCTGCGTGTAGAAACACACAGGCTCAATATTAACGCAAGACTCAAGAAGTACCTGTGGATTGTCATTCTTTGTGATAAATTAGTTTCTTAAAATACGTTTCGTACGTATAGAAACGCAGAGGCTCAATATTAACGTGAAGCCGAATAAGTACCTATAGATTGTCGATCCTTGTGATAAATTAGAGTCTTAGAATACGCTTCCTACGTATAGAAAGGCATAAGCTCAATATTAACGCGAGACTGAGGAAGTACCTGTAGATTGTCGTTCCTTGTGATAAATGACATTCTTAGAATATTTTTTCTGCGTGTAGAAACGCACAGGCTCAATATTAACGTGAGACTGAAGAAGTGCCAGTAGATTGTCGTTCCTTATGATAAATGATATTGTTAGAATACTCTTCCAGTATATAAAAGCGAAAAGGCTGAAGTTCAAAGAACGTTTGAGACTGAAGAAGTTCCAATAGCTTTTATACTTGCAATGAATACTTAAAATATGATTGATCTCGCTCATATTGTTATATTTAATACGTAAAACATTCTAAGCATAGTATATAAGTTATTTCTAAAGTATTATAATTTTAAAAATGTTATAGAATTTTGGTACCAAAACTCTTTCATTATATAACATTTTCGGATTTTATCAATAGTTTTTATTTTTTATCAATACTCTTCCAGTATAAGAACGTAAAGTTCAAAGTGAGACTAAAGGAGCTCCAGTATTTATTTTTTATAAATTAGCTTTTTAGAATACTAGTCCGCTATATAAAAACGTAAAAGCTAAAGTCCAAAGAAAGTTTGAGACTGGAGAAATTCGATTAGATTTTATCCTTGCGATAAATTATACTTAATATTTATTTGGTCTTTGTTGCGCTTTTTCAAAATTTTGTATTTAATACGTAAAACATTCCAAGATATTATAATATATAAACTATTATAAATTATTGTAATTTATTAAATGTTATAGAATTTTGGTACCAAAACTCTTCCAATATATAAGATATTTTAGCAATACTCATCTAATACATAAAAACGTTAAGGACCAAGTTAAGAGTGAGCCTGGAGAAGCTCTAGTAGTTTTTTTTTTATAAACGACATTCTTAGAATACTGTTTTTTTTTTACAAGCGCACAGGTTGAAAATTAGCCAGGCAGTAGGTTTTCGTTCCTTGTAATAAATGAGATTATTAGAATACTCTTCCAGTCCATATAAAAACGCAAAGGATGACGTTCAAAGAAAGTTTGAAACTGAAGAAGTTCCAGTAGGTTTTCGTGCCTTGTGATAAATGAGATTATTAGAATACTTTTCCACTACATATAAAAACGCAAAGGCTGGACTTCAAAGAAAGATGGAGACTGGAGAAATTCCATTAGATTTTATATTTACGATGAATTATACTTGAAATATGATTTTTTTCGTATGCGTTCATAATGTTATATTTAATACATAAAATATTACATAATTTTCTTACCAAAACTCTTCAATATATAAAATATTTTATCAATAACTCTTCAAGTACATAAAAACGCAAAGGCTGAAGTTCGAAGTGAAACTGAAGAAACTCTGATAGCTTTTATACTGATGACAAATTATGCTTAAAAATATTTGATCTCTGTCATGTGTGTTCAAAATGTTACATTTAATACTTAAAACATTCCAAGATATAATAGTATATAAAATATTATAAAGTATTATAATACGTAAAATATATAAGTTTGATATCAAAAATCTTTCAACATATAAAATGCTTTGTCAAAAAAAAACAAAAAAAAAGTACACTTTTAGTACATAAAATATTTTATCAATACTCAGATCTTTGTCACTTTCATTGAAGTATAAAAAGTGTTGAAATTTCACTTACGCTCAAAGTTCAAAGAAGTTTGAAACTGGAGAAATTTCAATACTTTTTATATTTCTAATAAATTATACTTAAGTGTCTTCGATCTCGTTCATGTTCGTTCATAATGTTATATTTAATACATAAAATGGTCTACAGTATATTGGGTTGGCAACTAAATGATTGCGGGCTTTGTCGATAGATTTCTTATCCAAAATCCGCGATCACTTAGTTGCCAACCCAATAATAGTATATAAGGTGTTATAATTTTTTAAACATCATATAATCTTGTTACCAATACAATTTCGATGTTCAGTGTAATGTAAACATCAAATAAATACAAATAAAGGAGTAAAAAAAAGACTGTATTTTCTATGATTAAAGTAGCAAATATCCGTATTTTCTATGATTAAAATATCAACTATCTGTATTTCTTATGATTAAAATAGCAAATATTTATAGTATTTCTTTGTGACAGTGATCTTCAAACATCATCAGGAACAGAAATGTTTTCACTGCATGTACGAAATGTAAGTATCACAATTTTAATTAATAATTCCTAGGCCAACATTCTATGACTGTGGCATTTAAAAGATATATCAAGCTTGCACTTGGATTTCTTTTTCCCATGTGCAGAAAAGAATTTTTACAACGCAAAGTGCCAAGTGTTCATACCCGTTCGATTGAGACGAATTTAAATTGACGACGAATATCGAAATATAAAAAGTGTGAAATTGAAACTATTCAAGGATGACGTTATCTATGTTCGCTTTTGAAGACGAAGTAAAAAGATCCTAAAAGCTCCTTGAGATGAAATAAAGATCCTAAGAATTCCCTTGCCCAAATGTGATTCGGATAAATCCCTTTTACTGACACATTTTATTCATGTTTTAGGCTTAGCCGACCAGCACAGCGAAGCCCGAAGACTTCGTCGATCGTCCTACGACAGAGAATCACGTCCAGAGCGTCGAGGAGCCGCAGACGAAGGAACAAATACTTGAACTATTCTCCCGAAAGAAAGAATCGTTCTTCCAAGAATCTCGAAATAAATAGTGAACAGGATTCTACTGAAAGACTTTCTCCCGATTCAATGGACAAACCGCAGAAGAAGAGCAACGAAAAGAGTTCTGAACAGGAAGATTTATACAAGCTCCACGACGGGAGTTACACCTGCGACATTTGTCAAACGACGTTCGAGCACAAGAGTAAAATCCTCCGGCACATCACCAGCAAGCACAGCTTCCACCGTCCGTTTAAATGCCCCACCTGCGACAAGAAGTTCAAATACAAATGCGACCTGAAAGCTCACAAACTCGTGCACCAAGAGATCGACTCGAGCTTGTTGCACTGCTGCGACAAGTGCGAGTACCGGACGAAGACGAAGAACAACCTGAAGTCGCACTACATCAGGAAGCACACGGACGATTACAAATTCGCCTGCGAGTTCTGCGGGAAGCGGTTCAAAATCGAGTGGGACCTGAAATTCCACGTTGGCACGCACAGCAACTCGCGGCACATGTGCGACGTCTGCGGGAAGTTCTATACCAGCGATTACTCTCTGTACAAGCACAGGAAAGTGGCTCATCTGAACGAGTACAAGTTCCGGTGCAACGTGTGCAACAAGAGATTACTGACGCAGGAGAACCTGGACAACCACATGCTACAGCACAGCAGGACTTACGAGTGCAAGGACTGCGGGAAAGTGTTCGCGACGAAGAGGTACCTGGCCACGCACGTGACCACGCACACCGGTGTCAAACCGTACACGTGCCACGTCTGCGAGAAGAACTTTCGTACTTCGCATATGAGGAACAGACACATGTTGACGCACTCCGCGGACAGGCCGCACGTCTGCGACCTGTGCGGACAGTCGTTCAAGAGGAGATATTACATGATAGAACACCGTAGGAAACACCCTGACGCGCATCTCACTTCACCCCCTATACCTCTTGGGAGAGCCGATGAAGGCTGAAACCTAATTCCTGCTGTTCGGTGTCTAACAAATGTAATCTTTTAATGGAACCGTTTTAGAGATATTGCAAGTGTAAGCAAGACACAGTGACTCCCATTAACACGTTCTGTGCCAAGCCGTTTTCGTCCAGGCTACTTGAGATTTCATTTAATAAACATTGCTGCGTGTACAATTTGTGGTACACGTGGCCTGAAGATCGAGTTTGAAGTGTACGGTTTGGAACTTAATTTCTTGTGGACCTGCCAATTTTTGGTACGATCAGGAACAGTGAAGTTTAGCTAGCTTCTGCGTATGTGTGCATCTCCTAGCGGAACACATTGATATTTCAATATGTATGTATATTTCGAAATGTCAATGTGTCCAGCTAGAGAACGTACACAAATTCAGGAGGTGGCTAAACTTCACTGTTCCTGATCGTACCAAAAATTGGCAGGTCCACAAGAAATTAAGTTAGTTAGCTCAATATTAAAAAACTTATTCCGTTTTGAAGTATGTCCGGATATTAATGGGAGTCACTGTATCAATAACTTTATCCAGATAAAAACTGTCTAATTTAACAAATCTTTTGATAGATCAGTCTTGACACAAGTCGAATCAGCCCTGAGCAGTATTCACGTATTTCTCGTTTAATTTGATTAGAATTTAATTAAACAAGAAATAATCAGAGAAGAGAGTTTGCGAAGAGTGTCCGAATATTAATGGAAGTCACTGTACGTGTGTCCTATTTATTTAAAAAATTGTACAGACCTCGCCTCCGAAACTTGACGAATAATAAGAACCCCTTCAACACACACAAAGCGAAATGCTCCAAGAACTACTTGTAATTTTGTTTTACTTTTTGTATACGAAATTATATGTATGTCCATTTCTCTCTTTCATTTAATTAATACCGTACACATACGAATCTAAGTGTGGTACGAAATAAAGACGATGTAATCGGAATTTAGAAAAAAGAACGCTTGTCACCTTTGTATCATAAAACACAATCGTAGAGACGTTAATCGCAGTCCGTAAGACGACTTAGATCAGCAGTAAGTAACGTCTGTCTGTAACTGAGGAACTGAACGCGATTACCGCGGCGTTAATCGAACCGTTTCCGCTTTTGTGTTTTAGGGAACGAGCTAGCGAGAAGAAGATTACTGTAGGTCTAGATTCGTCCGGTGGCTTGATCGGCGGCAAGGATTTCATGCCGATGCAGTTGCTGCAGCACGTCGACTCCAAAGGGAAATTGCGATACTCCCTGATGCCCGCGGACGATACTGAAAAGCCTGAAGACCTTTCGAAAATCTGTTTGGTGTCCGTGAAATCGGAGGATCTCAGCGATCCAGACCTGAACGATCTGCCGGCCGAAGATCTGAACACGCAAATCGCCTTTCACGATTGCGACAAGTGCGGCCTGAAGTTCCCAACGGGATTCTTCCAAGAATCTCGAAATAAATAGTGAACAGGATTCTACTGAAAGACTTTCTCCCGATTCAATGGACAAACCGCAGAAGAAGAGCAACGAAAAGAGTTCTGAACAGGAAGATTTATACAAGCTCCACGACGGGAGTTACACCTGCGACATTTGTCAAACGACGTTCGAGCACAAGAGTAAAATCCTCCGGCACATCACCAGCAAGCACAGCTTCCACCGTCCGTTTAAATGCCCCACCTGCGACAAGAAGTTCAAATACAAATGCGACCTGAAAGCTCACAAACTCGTGCACCAAGAGATCGACTCGAGCTTGTTGCACTGCTGCGACAAGTGCGAGTACCGGACGAAGACGAAGAACAACCTGAAGTCGCACTACATCAGGAAGCACACGGACGATTACAAATTCGCCTGCGAGTTCTGCGGGAAGCGGTTCAAAATCGAGTGGGACCTGAAATTCCACGTTGGCACGCACAGCAACTCGCGGCACATGTGCGACGTCTGCGGGAAGTTCTATACCAGCGATTACTCTCTGTACAAGCACAGGAAAGTGGCTCATCTGAACGAGTACAAGTTCCGGTGCAACGTGTGCAACAAGAGATTACTGACGCAGGAGAACCTGGACAACCACATGCTACAGCACAGCAGGACTTACGAGTGCAAGGACTGCGGGAAAGTGTTCGCGACGAAGAGGTACCTGGCCACGCACGTGACCACGCACACCGGTGTCAAACCGTACACGTGCCACGTCTGCGAGAAGAACTTTCGTACTTCGCATATGAGGAACAGACACATGTTGACGCACTCCGCGGACAGGCCGCACGTCTGCGACCTGTGCGGACAGTCGTTCAAGAGGAGATATTACATGATAGAACACCGTAGGAAACACCCTGACGCGCATCTCACTTCACCCCCTATACCTCTTGGGAGAGCCGATGAAGGCTGAAACCTAATTCCTGCTGTTCGGTGTCTAACAAATGTAATCTTTTAATGGAACCGTTTTAGAGATATT
>SMSR01014111.1:0-12669 GCA_019453355.1 Ceratina japonica
ATTGAAAAAGCGATCGGGACTCTTCTTATCTTATTTTTATCGCATCACACGAACAGATTCCAAAAAGAAGAAGAAAAAAAATGAAAAAAATTTCGATGAGGACCTGTGAGGTAGATAAGGCGAGGGCGGGGCGACGTCCGAGGGCCTTGGGTCCCCCTTCAAGAACTGCTGCGTCTTCTCCTGATCAGCATTCGCGCTGACAGATCTGAATAAATTCCTGAAGCTCCTTCGTTGATTAACGGGCCCGCTGCCGTTATTTCTGGGCAGCATTGGGACCTTTTCCTCGGTGGGCGTCGACGGCGTCGAGGCGCCTGACGCACTGCTTCTGTTGCTCTCCTGTTGCTGGATCGTTGACGTCGAGGTCGACGGAGTCGTGCCCATTTTGCATGGACGGCGACGGAACAGGGCCCCGAAGCCCGTCGGGCCCTTCGAGGGCGGCGACAGGGCGACGCTCGTCGACGCAGGCGACGATGCCTGCCCGCTCGACAGCGAGAAGTACGACGGGTTGTCTGTGAACATGAACTCAGGCTCATAGAAACTTGGCTTAAGTTCGAGTTCAAGCTCAAGGACGCTTTCTTTCGGGGTTTTTAGTTTTTATTTTATGCCCATTTCGCACTTTGGGTCTACTTATTGTGATGACTGGGTTTATTCGACTCTGTTAGGTGTTTATAGTCAGTTGAGATCGAAAGGGTTGAACATTTTTAAAGTTACACTGAGATAATCGATATTATATCGATCGGGGAACGTAGAACTATTTCTCACGCGATATTCTACTGTAAAATAGTTATTTTTTACTTATAGTTGTAATTACTTGTAGTAATTTTATAATTCTCACTCGATATTCTACTGTAAAATAGTTATTTTTTAATTATAGATTACTTATAGTAATTTTATAATTCTCACTCGATATTCTACTGTAAAATAGTTATTTTTTAATTATAGTTATAATTACTTATAGCAATTTTATAATTATAGTTATAATTCATCTGGTCACAAATACACTATATACACTATTATTTAATTGCTTATAAATCGTTTTCTTTTTTTTTTTAAACTATTCGCACTGACGAAGGGTTGGTAGTACTAGGCGAAGAGGAAGTCCACCTGAGACTGTTGGCCGGGGCATAGAGTACGGGACGCTATGAACGATTCGAATGGTACTTGAAACGTGGTGGGATGGACCGGACGTGGTGGTCCCCCACCCCGTAGAACCAGAAGGGAGCGACCGGGCGACACCGGAAGTCCGTCTGCCCTCCTTAACGCCAGATACTCAGTTTCTCTTTCAAATTTCTAATTTCACGTGTCTCCAATTTAGTTAAGTCAGTTTCCAATCGGCGATATTTTTAAGAATTGATTACTGGGTCTTCAGGAATTTCTAATTTCACGTGTTGCCGTTTAGTAAAGTCAGTTTCCAATCGGCGATATTTTCAAGAATTGATTACTGGGTCTTCAGGAATTTCTAATTTCACGTGTCGCCGTTTAGTAAAGTCAGTTTCCAATCGGCGATATTTTAAAACATTGATTACTGGGTCTTCGGGAATGAGATGACAGTGTTAGAAATTCTTAAGGGAGCACTGCTTTACTGTCAGATACAATTGACCCAGTTGAGAGTTCGAAACCGTCTTTGAAATTCCTTATAATTCGCGCGAAGTGACTGCAACTCCCGATGGAATTATTACGTCAGAAGTTACTTAAAGTCCCTGTACTTGTTTTGCAATTCGATTTCAAGTACGACTCGACTCGAACTTCTGTTAATTAAAAATATAATTAAGATCGGAGTTGGATATCTCAGGCTGCGCGTTTTTATAATTAACGCGAGGATAAATTATGGAATATGCAATAGAAATCCGCCTTAAGCCTCGGAGAACTTTTTTATGAACACGATACGACTGGACGGAAGATCGAAGTTGGATATCTCAGGTGGGCTGTACATTTTTATAATTAACGCGAGAATAAATTATGGAATTTACAATAGAAATCGGTCTTAAGCCTCGAAAAACATTTCTATGAACGCGATACGATTAGACGAAAGATCGAAGTTGGATATTTCAGGTGGACTGCATTCTTTATAATTAACGCGAGAATAAATTATGAAATTTGCAATAGAAATCGGTCTTAAGCTTCGAGAAACATTTCTATGAACGCGATACGATTAGACGAAAGATCGAAGTTGGATATTTCAGGTCGACTGCACTTTTTTATAATTAACGCGAGAATAAATTATGGAATTTGCAATAGAAATCGGTCTTAAGCCTTGAAAAACATTTCTATGAACGCGATACGATTAGACGAAAGATCGAAGTTGGATATCTCAGGTGGACTGCACTTTTTTATAATTAACTCAAGAATAAATTATGAAATTTGCAATAGAAATCGGTCTTAAGCCTCGAAAAACATTTCTATGAACGCGATACGATTAGACGAAAGATCGAAGTTGGATATTTCAGGTGGACTGCATTCTTTATAATTAACGCGAGAATAAATTATAAAATTTGCAATAGAAATCGGTCTTAAGCTTCGAGAAACATTTCTATGAACGCGATACGAATAGACGAAAGATCGAAGTTGGATATTTCAGGTGGACTGAATTTTTTATAATCAACGCGAGAATAAATGATAGAATTTGCTATAGAAATCGGTCTTAAGCCTCGAAAAACATTTCTATGAACGCGATACGATTAGACGAAAGATCGAAGTTGGATATTTCAGGTGGACTGAATTTTTTATAATCAACGTGAGAATAAATTATAGAATTTGCAATAGAAATCGGTCTTAAGCCTTGAAAAACATTTCTATGAACGCGGCACGATTAGACGAAAGATCGAAGTTGGATATTTCAGGTGGAGTGAAGTTTTTATAATTAACGCGAGAATAAATTATAGAATTTGCAATAGAAATCGGTCTTAAGCCTCGGAAAACATTTCTATGAACGCGGCACGATTGGACGGTCGATGTCGGCGAGTAGAAATTACCGATTCCCATCGGCTGTCAGAAATAACGTCCCCGGTTCCAGGTAAATCGACTTTTAACGTCGGCTCGCACACTCCGGCTTTGCGGAGCCGAGAAAGGGGGAACGTTCGGGAGGAGAGAAAAAAAAAAAGGCGAATACGCGATAGCGATACGTGATTATGCGCGGGGCGCGTGACCGGGGTGCGAAAGCGTCCTCGAGAAACGTGACCGCGGACTGGTCCAACGATTCCAGCTTACCGACTGCCATCCTGACCCCTTGCACGAGAAACGTTGCACCGGTCCCCTGCGAAAACAATTTCCAGTTATTCTATATATTATTATATATTATTTATCTATATATTATTATATTCTATACATATATTTATTATGGCTTTCTTCGACTTCGTGAAACGTGTAAACGATTCATACGATCGAAGTCCGTCGAGACCTGATCGGCTCAAAAGAGAACATTCTTTAACTACAAATTTTTACTCTGCATAAATTCATTGAACGATTAATTGCAAGGTATTGAAAATCAATGTAGTGACATTCTTTAACTACAAATTTTAACTCTGCATAAATTCATTGAACGATTAATTGCAATGTATTGAAAATCAATATAGTGACATTCTTCTTTTAATACAAATTTTTAGTTTGTGTACTAATACTAATATTAATACTAACACTGATACTAATACTAATAGGAGACGTTTCGATCGAGCCAGCTGTGTACACGCAAGCTTCATTCATAGCTGAGAATACGCTTGAATATTATATTTAGCGTGGAGGCCGAGTGACAATCGCGACAGGTTTACGGTGTAGATCAGGGCTTCATTCACAACTCTTCCCATCCCATCGATTAAAAACAATTTTTCTCGAATTCGTAAACAATTTTTGGTTCTACTCAAAGAATCATTCATCGCGTTCTCTTTCATTACTACTTTTTTACACTTCAAGAGTTTTAGTAGCACGATATTTAATTAACACGATTTCTGTTCTACACTGTTAGAAATATCATTAAATTTAAGGCACTTTTCATGAAAAATAATGTTATTACATTAAATTTAAGTTTTTCGTATATTAAACATATATTAATGCAAAATTACCATAAAATTGATGAATTTGCAAAACAATTTAATGAACTTTGGGAAAATTTAGTATATTAAATATCATTAAATTTAATGCAGTTTTCATGGAAACTAATACATTAAATTTAAGTTTCTCGTATATTAAACATATATTAACGCAAATTTATTACGAAATTAATGAATTTGCAAAACAATTTAATGAACTTTGAGAAAATTTAGTATATTAAATATCATTAAATTTAATGCAGTTTTCATGAAAACTAATACATTAAATTTAAGTTTCTCGTATATTAAACATATATTAATGCAAAATTACCATAAAATTGATGAATTTGCAAACAAAATTTAATGAACTTTGGGAAAATTTAGTATAATAAATATCATTAAATTTAATGCAGTTTTCATGAAAACTAATACATTAAATTTAAGTTTTTCGTATATTAAACGTATATTAATGCAAAATTACCATAAAATTGATGAATTTGCAAAACAATTTAAGGAACTTTGAGAAAATTTAGTATATTAAATATCATTAAATTTAATGGAGTTTCCATGAAAACTAATACATTAAATTTAAGTTTCTCGTATATTAAACATATATTAATGCAAAATTACCATAAAATTGATGAATTTGCAAACAAAATTTAATGAACTTTGAGAAAATTTAGTATATTAAATATCATTAAATTTAATGCAGTTTTCATGAAAACTAATACATTAAATTTAAGTTTCTCGTATATTAAACATATATTAATGCAAAATTACCATAAAATTGATGAATTTGCAAACAAAATTTAATGAACTTTGGGAAAATTTAGTATATTAAATATCATTAAATTTAATGCAGTTTTCATGAAAACTAATACATTAAATTTAAGTTTCTCGTATATTAAACATATATTAACGCAAATTTACCATAAAATTGATGAATTTGCAAACAAAATTTAATGAACTTTGGGAAAATTTAGTATAATAAATATCATTAAATTTAATGCAGTTTTCATGAAAACTAATACATTAAATTTAAGTTTTTCGTATATTAAACGTATATTAATGCAAAATTACCATAAAATTGATGAATTTGCAAAACAATTTAAGGAACTTTGAGAAAATTTAGTATATTAAATATCATTAAATTTAATGGAGTTTCCATGAAAACTAATACATTAAATTTAAGTTTCTCGTATATTAAACATATATTAATGCAAAATTACCATAAAATTGATGAATTTGCAAACAAAATTTAATGAACTTTGAGAAAATTTAGTATATTAAATATCATTAAATTTAATGCAGTTTTCATGAAAACTAATACATTAAATTTAAGTTTCTCGTATATTAAACATATATTAATGCAAAATTACCATAAAATTGATGAATTTGCAAACAAAATTTAATGAACTTTGGGAAAATTTAGTATATTAAATATCATTAAATTTAATGCAGTTTTCATGAAAACTAATACATTAAATTTAAGTTTCTCGTATATTAAACATATATTAACGCAAATTTACCATAAAATTGATGAATTTGCAAACAAAATTTAATGAACTTTGGGAAAATTTAGTATAATAAATATCATTAAATTTAATGCAGTTTTCATGAAAACTAATACATTAAATTTAAGTTTTTCGTATATTAAACGTATATTAATGCAAAATTACCATAAAATTGATGAATTTGCAAAACAATTTAAGGAACTTTGAGAAAATTTAGTATATTAAATATCATTAAATTTAATGGAGTTTCCATGAAAACTAATACATTAAATTTAAGTTTCTCGTATATTAAACATATATTAATGCAAAATTACCATAAAATTGATGAATTTGCAAACAAAATTTAATGAACTTTGAGAAAATTTAGTATATTAAATATCATTAAATTTAATGCAGTTTTCATGAAAACTAATACATTAAATTTAAGTTTCTCGTATATTAAACATATATTAATGCAAAATTACCATAAAATTGATGAATTTGCAAACAAAATTTAATGAACTTTGGGAAAATTTAGTATATTAAATATCATTAAATTTAATGCAGTTTTCATGAAAACTAATACATTAAATTTAAGTTTCTCGTATATTAAACATATATTAACGCAAATTTACCATAAAATTGATGAATTTGCAAACAAAATTTAATGAACTTTGGGAAAATTTAGTATAATAAATATCATTAAATTTAATGCAGTTTTCATGAAAACTAATACATTAAATTTAAGTTTTTCGTATATTAAACGTATATTAATGCAAAATTACCATAAAATTGATGAATTTGCAAAACAATTTAAGGAACTTTGAGAAAATTTAGTATATTAAATATCATTAAATTTAATGGAGTTTCCATGAAAACTAATACATTAAATTTAAGTTTCTCGTATATTAAACATATATTAATGCAAAATTACCATAAAATTGATGAATTTGCAAACAAAATTTAATGAACTTTGAGAAAATTTAGTATATTAAATATCATTAAATTTAATGCAGTTTTCATGAAAACTAATACATTAAATTTAAGTTTCTCGTATATTAAACATATATTAATGCAAAATTACCATAAAATTGATGAATTTGCAAACAAAATTTAATGAACTTTGGGAAAATTTAGTATATTAAATATCATTAAATTTAATGCAGTTTTCATGAAAACTAATACATTAAATTTAAGTTTCTCGTATATTAAACATATATTAACGCAAATTTACCATAAAATTGATGAATTTGCAAACAAAATTTAATGAACTTTGGGAAAATTTAGTATAATAAATATCATTAAATTTAATGCAGTTTTCATGAAAACTAATACATTAAATTTAAGTTTTTCGTATATTAAACGTATATTAATGCAAAATTACCATAAAATTGATGAATTTGCAAAACAATTTAAGGAACTTTGAGAAAATTTAGTATATTAAATATCATTAAATTTAATGGAGTTTCCATGAAAACTAATACATTAAATTTAAGTTTCTCGTATATTAAACATATATTAATGCAAAATTACCATAAAATTGATGAATTTGCAAACAAAATTTAATGAACTTTGAGAAAATTTAGTATATTAAATATCATTAAATTTAATGCAGTTTTCATGAAAACTAATACATTAAATTTAAGTTTCTCGTATATTAAACATATATTAATGCAAAATTACCATAAAATTGATGAATTTGCAAACAAAATTTAATGAACTTTGGGAAAATTTAGTATATTAAATATCATTAAATTTAATGCAGTTTTCATGAAAACTAATACATTAAATTTAAGTTTCTCGTATATTAAACATATATTAACGCAAATTTACCATAAAATTGATGAATTTGCAAACAAAATTTAATGAACTTTGGGAAAATTTAGTATAATAAATATCATTAAATTTAATGCAGTTTTCATGAAAACTAATACATTAAATTTAAGTTTTTCGTATATTAAACGTATATTAATGCAAAATTACCATAAAATTGATGAATTTGCAAAACAATTTAAGGAACTTTGAGAAAATTTAGTATATTAAATATCATTAAATTTAATGGAGTTTCCATGAAAACTAATACATTAAATTTAAGTTTCTCGTATATTAAACATATATTAATGCAAAATTACCATAAAATTGATGAATTTGCAAACAAAATTTAATGAACTTTGAGAAAATTTAGTATATTAAATATCATTAAATTTAATGCAGTTTTCATGAAAACTAATACATTAAATTTAAGTTTCTCGTATATTAAACATATATTAATGCAAAATTACCATAAAATTGATGAATTTGCAAACAAAATTTAATGAACTTTGGGAAAATTTAGTATATTAAATATCATTAAATTTAATGCAGTTTTCATGAAAACTAATACATTAAATTTAAGTTTCTCGTATATTAAACATATATTAACGCAAATTTACCATAAAATTGATGAATTTGCAAACAAAATTTAATGAACTTTGGGAAAATTTAGTATAATAAATATCATTAAATTTAATGCAGTTTTCATGAAAACTAATACATTAAATTTAAGTTTTTCGTATATTAAACGTATATTAATGCAAAATTACCATAAAATTGATGAATTTGCAAAACAATTTAAGGAACTTTGAGAAAATTTAGTATATTAAATATCATTAAATTTAATGGAGTTTCCATGAAAACTAATACATTAAATTTAAGTTTCTCGTATATTAAACATATATTAATGCAAAATTACCATAAAATTGATGAATTTGCAAACAAAATTTAATGAACTTTGAGAAAATTTAGTATATTAAATATCATTAAATTTAATGCAGTTTTCATGAAAACTAATACATTAAATTTAAGTTTCTCGTATATTAAACATATATTAATGCAAAATTACCATAAAATTGATGAATTTGCAAACAAAATTTAATGAACTTTGGGAAAATTTAGTATATTAAATATCATTAAATTTAATGCAGTTTTCATGAAAACTAATACATTAAATTTAAGTTTCTCGTATATTAAACATATATTAACGCAAATTTACCATAAAATTGATGAATTTGCAAACAAAATTTAATGAACTTTGGGAAAATTTAGTATATTAAATATCATTAAATTTAATGCAGTTTTCATGAAAACTAATACATTAAATTTAAGTTTCTCGTATATTAAACATATATTAACGCAAATTTATTACAAAATTAATGAATTTTCAAAAAAATTTAATGAATCTCGAGAAAATTTAATGAACTTTGAAGAAATTTAATAAATCTTGCAGAAAATTTAATTTTCATGAAAATTAGCATTTTGCAATGAGTATTTAATAAAACTTTTCATTAAACTTCATAAAAAAATACCAAAAATAGTATTACTTCATGCATTTCTTCATCAAATCCAATGAAAAATTGTTAACAGTGTAGTAAATCGATAATAAATCAAATAGCAGACGAAGTTTAATTACAGAGTCAGAAGTTCCGATCTCGATACCTGCACGCGATCGCGCCGATTCTACAATCTACCCAGAAATTAGCTCCTCGCTCATTGCAAATTCGATAGCACGAACTTCCTTCCGCTTCAACTCGTCAATTCCCACCCGCCATAAATTCCTGCTTCGTAACAAAAATAATTGCACGAATTCGAAAGATCGAAAAGCATCGAATACTCGTAAACGAAAAGTCGTAGAAGTTTTCCGATTCGTCTATTTCTGGTCTCAAGGCGAGTAAGTAACCGCGTTTAACGGGCACCTGGCATCGATGAAAAAAGCCACGCATCCGGCGGTGCACGTGCCCCGCGAGCATTAACTTTTATGCGAGGTCGTTCCTTTAAATGTGACGCGCCGTTAATTACCGCAGGAGTGCGTAAATTACACCGACCCGCGCGCCAACGAACCGTAAGCCTCGTCCGCTTCTCCAACTCGCATTAAAACTCGCCTTCATATCATGAAAACTGTGAAGAACCTGTGAAGTTATCTACTGCTGAATGATGCAGATCTCGTTTGTTGCGTTTATATATTTCTCGATTCATAGTCACTCAATCTACTTAAATTTGCAATTGAATTATTCGTTAAATGTTTCTCTTTAATATGACATAAGTTTCATTCAAAACTGTCTGTCAATACCTAATAAATTAGCGATGGAAGTCTGCGAAATCACTCTTTTCCATACGACTACGTGTAAAATTGTCAAAAATATTTATATTAATAGCTTATCATTAAGGAATCCAAGTGACTTAAGAATTTTTTTTTAGGTATCCTGGTATATTGTTATAGACTATCAAATTTTTTTTTGGAGATATATCTGTTAATTCCTTAACTGGATGAACCGTGCGATTAATAATCGAACGATTGACACGTGACAGGCATTATTTCTCTTACGCAACGGCTTCGTTTATGGTATCGACGTTTCACCGCGTGCGTGTTTCGATTTTTTTTGACTGGACTATAGATTTCTGAATAGACTATATGTATTTCGCTTTCGTTTGATAAACAGAAACGTTCGGAGAAACGAGTTCGAAATTACTGACTGAGTGGCCCCCGTGGCGTCTGGTCAGGTTCGATCTATTAATACACGACGCTAGCGGCCTGCCTAATTCTCGAGGCAATATTCGTTCACTTGGCTTCGACACCTTGAGTACATCACGAAGAAACGGACCCACGTTTTTGCAAGATTGAGGTATTTTATATAATAGAAGATTAGAGAAATGGTACTTGAAGAAATGGTCCCACGTTTTTGCAGGATTGAGGATATTTAATAAAATAGAAGATTAGAGAAATGATAGTTGAAGAAATGGTCCCACGTTTTTGAAGGATTGAGATATTTTATATAATAGAAGATTAGATAAATGGTACTTGAAGAAATGGTCCCACGTTTTTGCAGGATTGAGGATATTTAATAAAATAGAAGATTAGATAAATGGTACTTGAAGAAATGGTCCCACGTTTTTGCAGGATTGAGGATATTTAACAAAATAGAAGATTAGATAAATGGTACTTGAAGAAATGGTCCCACGTTTTTGCAGGATTGAGGATATTTAATAAAATAGAAAATTAGAGAAATGGTACTTGAAGAAAAAGGAAAGAAATGTCCCACGTTTTTGCAGGATAGAGGATATTTATAATAATAAAATAGAAGATTAGAGAAATGGTACTTGAAGAAATGGTCCCACGTTTTTGAAGGATTGAGATATTTTATATAATAGAAGATTTAGAGAAATGGTACTTCAAGAAATGGTCCCACGCTTTTGCAGGATTGAGGATATTTAATAAAATAGAAGATTAGAGAAATGATAGTTGAAGAAATGGTCCCACGTTTTTGAAGGATTGAGATATTTTATATAATAGAAGATTTAGAGAAATGGTACTTGAAGAAATGGTCCCACGTTCTTGCAGGGTCGAGGTATTTAGTATAATAAAATAATTGATTAGAGAAATGATACTTGAAGAAATAGTCCCACGTTTTTGAAGGATTGGAGTATTTTATAGAATAGAAGATTAGATAAATGGTACTTGAAGAAACGGTCCCAAGTTTTTGCAAGATCGAGGTATTTTATAGAATAACTGATTAGAGAAATGTTACTTGAAGAAATGGTCACAGAAACGATCAGAAAACGAAGAAACATTCATCTTGCCTGTTGTTTCACTTCGAATCTCTTCAAGATCTCATCAATTTTTCAAAGACTCCATTTTCCTTCTTTTACACGTTTCAAATCGAGGATTTTCGAAAATTTTCGAAAGCACGTCGATTATCTTGCCCGTTGTTTCACTTCGAATCTCTTCAAGGTCTCGTCAATTTTTTAAGAACTCCATTTTTCTTGTTTTAGATGTTTCAGATCGAGGATTTTCGAAATGTTAAACCACGTCGATTATCTTGCCTGTTATTTCACTTCGAATCTCTTCAAGAACTCATCAATTTTTCAAAAACTCAATTTTCCTTCTTTCACACGTTTCAGATCGAGGATTTTCTAAAACGTAAAGTACGTCGATTATTTTCCCTGTTTTTATTCACTTCGAATCTCTTCAAGGTCTCATCAGTTTTTCAAAGTCTCCTAATTTCCTCAAAAGGAAGTTATTTCTTCTTTTACACGTATCAGATCGAGGATTTTCTAAAAAGTAAAGCACGTCGATTATTTTCCCTGTTTTTATTCACTTCGTATCTCTTCAAGGTCTTATCAGTTTTTCAAAGTCTCCTAACTTCTTCAAAAGGAAGTTATTTCTTCTTTTACACGTATCAGATCGAGGATTTTCTAAAACGTAAAGCACATCGATTATTTTCCCTGTTTTTATTCACTTCGTATCTCTTCAAGGTCTCTTCAGTTTTTCAAAGTCTCCTAACTTCCTCAAAAGGAAGTTATTTCTTCTTTTACCCGTATCAGATCGAGGATTTTCTAAAAAGTAAACCACGTCGATTATTTTCCCTGTTTTTATTCACTTCGAATCTCTTCAAGGTCTCATCAGTTTTTCAAAGTCTCCTAACTTCCTCAAAAGGAAGTTATTTCTTCTTTTACACGTATCAGATCGAGGATTTTCTAAAAAGTAAAGCACGTCGACTATTTTCCCTGTTTTTATTCACTTCGAATCTCTTCAAGGTCTCATCTATTTCTTAAAGACTCTCAACTTCCTCAAAAGGAAGTTATTTCTTCTTTTACACGTATCAGATCGACGATTCGAAACAGTAAACCACGTCGATTATCTTGCCTGCTGTTTCACATCGAATCTCATCAAATTTTTTACGAACTTCATTTCTCTTCTTTCACACGTATTAGATCGAAGATTGGAAGAGGTCGATTCTTCGTTTCGAATGAACGGTGGCCATTGTACTCCTCAGGCCCTTCGTTAGCTTCCTTTTTATTGCCCACTCGAAACTCCCACTCTCAGACTCCTACTAATTTTTTCTAGAGTACTTGAAAACTGGTGCCAATCCCAGGAACGACGATGTATATATCATGAAGACCTGAAGAATAGCAACCGATGTTTCCATTCTCCTAACCAACGCGTGGGTCCTCGACCCTATCTTTAGAATCCCAACTCCAGTTCGAGACTTGAAATCCTCGCAAAAAATTTCTTCGCAATTTCTTCAATTTCTTCAATTTCTTCTTCTTCTTTTAATCGAATTTCATCGAATCGAAGATCATCGATCATTTCAATGAATGAACAATTTTCTTTTCAAAAT
>SMSR01014112.1:2177-27127 GCA_019453355.1 Ceratina japonica
ATCGGACGAACCACCTAATTTTGTAATGAACTGTTCCATATTTGCTACTTCGTTTGCTTTAGCCAGGGAGTTACGATGCTCGATATATAGTCTCGGGGATTGATGAGTCTAATTAAAAACGGGTAGATTCCGTGCGGAACCTTTCCGCTGCTATTCGCTTCTTCCTCGATGCGTTCAGTCAACAAATGCCTAATTATCCATCGTCCAAATGAACATTTACCCGCGGGCGACACGCGAGAAAAGAATTCGGTTCCCCTAAAAATTTATCAAATCACGTCGTCCCGAATTTACCTTCAAACAAATTTTGTCACTTTAGTCGAAATTATATTAAAAAACAGCAACGGTATTAATTACCTGTACTTAATTATTAGATTTTGGATCTTTGTATGGAGTATTTATTATGACAATTTAGAAATTGATAAGATAGGAATTTGTTTTACCGTTTAAAAATAGGAATCATCTATAAATTACGTGACACATTAAGGAGGTTCTACCGGTAACAGTTTTAAAATTACGAAAAATCTAAAATTTAGCGTATGAGTAGATATTGGTTAAATAATGACTCTGTTAAATTTTGGTGAACTTTCATGGGATCAGAGAAGGGTTCTGAAGATTGTTAAGATTGATAAATTCTCTGAAGGTATAGATTGATAAATTCTCTACAACAATCATTCTTGATATTTTTTTTCTGCGAGTAACGGTTTTCAAAATAACACGCGACAAAATTTTAAGTTTTCGAACCAAGCCGCGTACATCATTCTTCCGAAAACGTCAAGTTTTTACCGCGTCTTATTTTGAAAACCGTTGCCCACAAGAAAAAAATACCAAGAATGATTGTTATAGAGAATTTATCAATCTATGATTTCGATCCTATGCATATATATCGTCCGACCAATAGGAACTTAGATATTTGCGAAAAACAATTTCAATTGAAATTTTCAGAAATTTCTCTCATCCCATGAAAGTTCACCAAAATTTAACACAGTCATTATTTAACCAAAATCTACTCATACGATAAATTTTAGATTTTTCGTAATTTTCAAACTGTTACCAATAGAACCTCCTTAAGGGGGAGGGAGGGGGTCACGCAAATATGACCACCTGTGACAAGGACGGGGGAGGGTTCCAAAAATCATGAAATTCGTGTGACGTAATTTATAGATGACCCCTAATGATATACGTTTCAAATTTTACATACTATTAAATATAATATAATATAATATACGTTACATACTATTATGCATGTTTTATACTTTTCAATAAATGTATAAAATCCGCGATGTATAACGATTACGTAGCAGCAAGTTCCGTCCCATAAAGTTACGAACTATCTCACGTCTTATTCTACTAAGCTTTCAACCGTTCGCCTAGTTCCTAGTAACAACCATTCCCATTATTGGTGAATAAAACGTGATGTAACATCAACGATTGTCCGCATTTAACGCGATCGTGTCGTTCAAGAAATCCGCAGACATCGTCGCCGGAATCCTTGGATTATTGGATCGAGCGGTCACGATACGACCGGGCGATAAGTCGTATTACCCCGTTTTATGACCAGCTCGTTTTCGTCGGTTATTAAAACCGCGATCCGGCAGATCACGGGGACCATTGAAAAGGGCGGGCGAACATTGTTGTAAGTAAGCGTGGACCCGCGGCCGTCCATTCGTTTGGCCGGCCATAAAAGTTAATCTCTGTCGGTGCTCGCCGGTTTTCCGCCGACGGAATTTACGCGACGAGCAGCGAAAGCTGAAATCCGCGTTTCTTTCGTCACCGTCCGACGGACGCATATATACGTTACCTTTTTCATCCGTTTGGCAGTAGCCCAAAAGGGAGGCCGTTACTGCTAAGAACATTAGCAGCCCCATATCGTCGAGGAACATTAGGCTCCCTTCTTCGGACGTTCTCCTTTTTTCTTCACGAAACTTCAACTTTGACTCCGCGGCGAAGATTCTTCGACTTTCGTTGTCCTCGAGCGTAGGGTGCGGGGTGGAAGTTTGCGCGCGCGAAAATATCGACTAGGGTGATATCGTCACTTAAAGGGGATATCGGTTTCGCGTGACGGGAATTACGAGGGTGCGATTCGCGGCACGGTCGGGACGGGGAACGTACTTTTCCCATCCATTTTACGGCGTCCTTCGTCACGCGCACTGACTTTTAACTGGGGTTAAACAAGTCTCCCGATTCCGGCTGCGTTGTCGGTAGAGTAAAGCCGATCTTGTCGCCGATCGTCGCCACGCGTTTTAGTCGACACTCATCACCGAGCACCTCCGCCGATCGCGTCTTGTCGTTTCGTCGCCGATCGCCGCCACGCGTTTTAGTCAACACTCACTACCGAGCACCTCCGCCGAGTCTTGTCGTTCTCGTTTCTATTTTCGTGCGCGAATCAGAAGACGACGACGCCGGGCCGTAACAACGCGGAAACGATGGCCGCGGCCCGTCTCGTATAAAAGTGTAAAATCGAACGTTGATCCCGCGGGTAACAGTCCGTCGACGACTTTCGTTGCCGTGTTCTACTCTTTGACACGGTTCTGGCTGGCATCGTGCACGTACGATCTTCGTTTCCTGTGGCCTGGTTCGTTTCTGAAAGGACACCGGTACTGCGAAACGACGCACGCCCACCACCACCCGCGCTCTCTTCCACGGTTTAATCAGTGGGTACAGGTTTTCGGGGTATCGCGCGATTCGTATCGTACGACCCAGTCCGCTCCTGACGACTCGCTACTTATGCATGAGACACTTCAGAGTTGAAGCTGCTTTTTATTTCGTTCGAAACGGATATCATTCCTGCCACGAGCTGGTTTATTAATAAGAGTTGAATCCTGCGCATTTTCGTTCGTTTGCAGCGTAGGAAATTAAAAGTATATGTATGGTGGTTTGCAATTTTATAACGATCACGTTCTTTCTTCTCTGAGAATTTTTTATTGACAAAATCTTTAAGGATAAAAGTTAAAGAGAGTAAAAGTTTTATCGAGGCTCAATTTTTTCAAACATCTATTAGATTGGTGCACGTGAATACACTTGAAAGAAATACAATGTTTTTCCTATACATCTTCTTGGCAAACATACGTATGTCTTATTATGGTCTAATTAATATTTTATGTCAGTAAACAATAAATAAATAAGTAAATGACGAAGAAGTGAGCAAGTAAAAATGTTAAAGAATAAATAAATAGATGATTAAAAACAGATAGGATTCTCTATTTAGGTACTTCTGCTATATTGTGCTCCAAATTTACATTGATTTCATAATTCCAGATTTGATCCAACACAAGCCTATTTTCTTTATCGATTTGTTCAACTTGATTACACTACTGTTACGATTTCATTATTTTCTGGTTCTCAATTTCACAACAAAATATAACCACACATCTAAAACTTGCCTATTTCTATACCGTTTCCCGAGAAGGTATTTTTTTAGTACATTCTCAATAGTCGATTCGACAGAAATGTATCAAATATGTTTTTTTGTTAATCTCGAAACGAACGAAAGGTCGAAGCTCTTACGGTGGCTTTTGAAGTTCACGGGAGCATCTAATTCATTGTCGTCGGTCGAGTAGCAAATCGCGTATTTGGCAGCGGGGGCCACGATGCCATCGCTGCCGGAATTTCATCTCTCGCGAAGGAATCCGTTTGCGATGCCCCGTTTTTCCTTTCCCTTCACGTTTCCTTTTTTCTTGCACGTATCGAAATGATTTCAGTGCACGGGCTCGCGAAACTGTAAAAAGGGACCTCCTATTATGCCACAGAGAAAAGGTAACAGTCGCCAGCTAGCTTCTTCACGGTATATTTCCATCAAATCCGTTAAAAAAATCTAAAGTCATCTTCCACCGAAAACCTGTGACTTTGAGCGGGATTTCTTTTTAATCGATTCGGACTCCGTCGAACAGCGAGAGAAAAAGGGTCCCCACGGCTGCTAATATAAACATTTAAATAAGCCAGTCAGTTGAAGGCTCGTCACCCTCGTCCGTGCGTCCTCTCTCTCCCTCTCTCTTTTTTTTCCACTACCGTTCGGTTGACTTTCGGCCTTTCGGGTCGTTGAAGGGCTTTCTCTCGACAAGACCAGTGAAAGAAGAAAGCGTGGGTCAGACCTACCGCACCACGGCCACGTTTCGTTTTCTGCGAATCTCATTTACAGTGACCGACATTCGACACGGTCGACGATTCTCGAGCTACCGGGCAAAAAATGAGCAGAGAGGTTAGATCGACGTGGCGCCCGAGCCATATTTCTCTCGCTCGTTTCCCCCTTTTCCCTACTCCACCTCTTCTTGTACTCCTCGCTTCGTCCCGACACACACAACGCCTAACGCTAGAACAAAAAAAAGAGAGTGGCCGGTATTCCTATTCAACCCGGAAAGAGTCGAGTACAACGGGGAAGCTATCGTCCCTCTGTGCTCGCTCGTTCCACAGATACCAATATTCACCCTCGCGCGAACGAATAGCGGCGCGAACACGCGCGGCAACGGGGTTCGACGAACGGCGGGACAAGAGAAGAGGAATCCGCGTTGCGGTTGTTTGGGCTTTCACCAAGAAATTTTCTACTTCCGTGAATCTTCTTTCGGACACGGTGTATAAACTCAGTGGTCGAAATAATGATTGGTCCACTAGTCGCAAATGGCTGATTTCGTGCTTCTATGTACCTTTGTTTACATTATCGAAATTATCTTGTGGCGTTTATTATTATTCCGCAGGAATATGCTCTACGCGATATATGAGCAGTCATTTGAATATTAAAAGCGTTAGTATGGAGACATACTTCTTTCAAAAACGCTTTAAGGAGGTTCATCCGGTTAAGGAATTAACAGATAGATCTCCAAAAAAAAATTTGATAGTTTATAACAGTATACCAGGATACCTAAACAAAATTTTTAGGTCATTTGTATACCTTAATGTTGAGATATTAATATAAATATTTTTTATAATTTTACATGTAGTCATATGGAAAAGAGTGATTTCCCAGACTTCTATCGCTAATTTATTAGGTACTGACAGACAGTTTTGAATGAAACTTATGCCATATTAAAGAGAAATATTTAACCTAGTAGATTGGGTGACTATGAATCGAGAACTATACAGTGACTCCCATTAATATCCGGACACAATTCAAAACGGAATAAGTACTTTAATATGGAGTCAACTAGCTTTTAAAAGGCTTAATTTACTATGTAATGTGTAACAAACAATTAAAATAAATTACTATTCGTCAAAATCTCGAAGAAAAAAGAAAAGATCATGATGTTAAACTTCTTTGTTAGAGGCTCTAGCAAAAATTTGAAACATCCCGTTTATAGATCTAAAATTGTTATATGAATGTATAAAGTTTTATAAAAATCCATGAAACCATAAAAGAGTTAGACATATCGAAACATCTAAAAATTCTTCAATTTATCCCAGTCGTAGATTTTCAAGTCGTGGAGAACTGCGATTTTTTCAATTTCTAATCGCTTATAGCGCTGAGCAATATTGATCAACTTTTATGAAACTTTGTACATGCATATAACTTACTTAGATCTGCAAACGAGACAATTCCAATTTTTATTACAGACCTTAATAAAAAAGTTAAAAACCATGTCCTTTACTATTTTTCTCGCGATTTCAATGAATACCAAGTTCATTTAATTTTTGGTTACACATTCTATAGTAAATTAAGCTGTCTAAAATTCCACAGAAGATAAAGTTCTTTAAGCCAATACTAAAAAGCTTATACCGTTTCAAAATATGTCCAAATATTAATGGAAGTCACTGTATAAACACAACAAACGAAATGTCCATTTTTCAGCAGTAGATAACCTCCGTTATTAACATGTACGCTAGTCAAGCAAGCTCCCCTTTTCTATAACTTGCATTTGACTTGCTATGTACCAGATGAACCTCCTTAGGAATCTGGGATACAAAACTGTTTCCAAATTAAAGAATGGAATTAGAGAGGCATGGTCTGCAATTAAATTAGAAACGTTGCAGAAACTAATTGAAACGATGCCACGCAGAATGTTTGAAGTCATAAAAAATATGGGAAATTCAATTAAGTATTAAGGTAGTTCTCCTCGGACTCTCTAGTTAATAGAGCGTACAAATTAAAATCTTGAAAATCATTGTTTAATAAGTATAGACTATATTTATTAAACTTATTTATGAATTTTAATATTGTTTTAGTTGATACTAGTATAAAGGCAAGAATGTTAAAATAATGTTATGTTGCTTGAGTGTAGCAATAACATACGTAGCCATTAATATGATAGACAAAGAAAAGGTTATTAAATCACAGTTTTTTGTTCCTTGAACATTAAATATCTTTTAAATTAATTCGGTTACCCCTCATTTCCATTAAATAATTAGAAAGTAGAAATCTACAACTTTTAGACCTCAATTTTGCATTAACATCTACAGTGTTTTTGTACAGTAATGTGTTAATAATATTACACATAATAGAGCGCTACAAACAATACAGCGTGTAAAATGAAGCAACTTTAAGTATGTTTTTCTCGAAAATGAATTCGGTAATCGGAGTTGCAAAAAGTTCTATAATACTTTTTGTTATTTCAAGAATCAAATATATTTTTTTCGTAATGATATCCAGTACTTTCAGTTTATGGAGAACTACCTTAAGCTATTTTTATTTCTTTTCTTGTTATACCATTTAGATAAAAATATATAACGAACCTATCTTTGTTTCGTACGTAAGTTTTACTGTTTTCGATAAAAAGGTTTGTAACTGACACAAATGGTATTATGTTATTCATTTAAATTACGTATTTTGTTAATTGTAATAGAAAGAATAAATAATAATAACTAAATTAAAAAATACCGCATAAAACACATGTTTATATTAACAAATTAAAATGAACCTGTGATTATTTCGGCCACTGTATTTCACAGAGATCGCATAGATAGGCGAGAACACGGGCCAGAGCAGCTATCGCACGCGGACCGAGATCATTGCTGATTTTTACGGAGTCTATCTATCCTCTTTACTTCGGGAAGATAAACGCTTCCTGGGAAACCTTAAACCGAGATAAGGAAATGTACGCGATATCTTCGAAAAGTCGTAAAGTCCTGTGGATTTCCATAATGCAAAGCTGTCCGATTTATACGTACATACATATATACCCGCGCGCACGTACGTGTGTATGTAACTTCCTTGCGTAACTTCCTTTTTTTATCGGAATAGCTGCGCCCTGAAACCGAGTTCCGGTATCGGGGAATCGGTAATGTTTATAGCGTATTTACGTTTCCCCGGCGCCACGGAAGGGGAACGAGAGGGGACGCTGATACCGCTTCCATCTAATGTAACAAGCTTTCAAACGATACACGTACACGCACGGCTACACCCGCGCGCGGGTCCGCCACGTATAGTCGTGCCTGTCTAGCGAAAAGATAGACTCTCCTTCGGCTTCTTCCCAGCTTCGCAGAAGAGGACGCGCGATAGTCGACGAAAGTGTTCGTCGCGTTCGCGTAATCGATCACGTTGTCCCGCCTAATCGAACTTTTACCAACTATCCACCAGGATTGAGACTTTTAAGCTTTCACGATCAGGTTCCACGCGCTTATTATTACTTGGGACTTGGGGAAGAGGCCGTTATCCCGGCGCGACAGTCTCGCCAGCTTCTCCGAGGGCCGAACGTAGATATACCGAAATTACTTTTTGGGAATGAGAAGTTCGGGAGGGGGAACAATCTTCCCGTTTAATATAAACGCGCCCGTTTCCCGAACAAGTTGTATAGCCGGCGGGCATTTCCCCGGCTCCGGGAAGAATTCTCTTGCCGTGAAAGGGATTGAGATACCGATTTTCGGAGACGATCAGCGTCCAACCTTTGTCCGCGGCGAAAAATGCCTACGAGGTACGATTGTCATCTGCGGGGCTCGCGATATCACGGCGCGGGGCTCGTCGCGGGCATAAATCATGAGCGACATAAATATTGGTTCTGTTCCATCCTCACGTAGGGGCATCATTCACGGCTCTTTTTTCGCTTGGAAACGATTCAGGAAGTTTCGAGCGTCGGCGAACGGTTGTCGAAGAACGGCAATTTCTTACTGTCATCGTGAACCACGCGATAGCCCCCCGCGTTATCCTCGTCATACGTATGTACGTACATACATGTGTGAACGTGCATTGAATCGCGGAACACGAGTCGAGAGTCGTGGGACAATTTCGCAACTCGCTCGGAATATCTACCCAATTTTTTGTCACAGCGTTTAAAGTGCGTTTAGAAGAGCGCACAAGAACCTTCTGCGAGAGCGAGGTAATTAATCAGTGTGACGTTTAGAGTACATATTCCTATATTCGTCCGAGTAAGAGTAAAGCTTTTTCGACTCCCTCTTTATCGGACAATATTTTAACCTCTTCGGTTCGGCAGACTGGACTGTCGTCACCGAACGGAAGCCTCACAGGCCGCCGTGTGGATGCCGGATATATTCGGCGCTCGTACGCACGAGTCGTCGCGCGGATGTCGGATATATCCGGCGGTCGAAGCGAAAGGGTTGAAACTTGAACCGAAGCATTCTTTGATCACTCGATGAAAACGTCTGTGGATTTTCTGAAGACAGCCTCGGTACGTACACGTTCACACGCCGGCAATGATCCGCGTGCAAAGAAAATGGAATTGAAAATTCGCATCCGCGGAACCGTGGCTGCGGTCTTCCTATGCCCAGACGAGAAAAAAATCCGTGAACCCGTGTAGTGGGTCACGTACGTGGACGCGTTGAAATTTAAACCGTCACCAGCAAACCACCGTCACCACCGCCGTCGACAACAGAACAGCCACCACCGCGAACATCTCACTGTCCACCTTCGGCGAGCGAGAGAGAAGCACAACGGAGATCCGCGTAACTGGGTGAAGTGTCTAATCGACAAGCCGAATTGACGGGCATTTGCGTTCGAAAGCCCGATTCGAGTTTGCCGGACAAATACCGGGACGATGTCGAATCCGATTCCGAACGCGATTGAGCGACGCTACGGTCGGCCCGTGTTAACGAATTTGTGCGGCGAGACAGTATTCAGATGTCTTTTCCGAATCTCCGCGGCCAAAGATAGATCCGCGCTGACCACACGGGCTCGGAATGAAATAAGAACGTCGTCAACTCGAGCCTTATTCCGTGTACAGAACATCACCGCATGTATACGTAACGTGGCACGTTAGGAGAGGCAACAAATCGCATTTCTGCATTCGCGAACTCCGTGTGTTTCATATAAATCGACTTGAATGCAGCCGAGAGCCCACGCGACGAATCAGACCCCGTAACCACTGCGACGTCGACTCCCGGCGTTTCGACCCTTTCTCTCTCTCGGATGTCCTCCTCGTCGTCGTCGCCGTCGTCGTCGTCGCCGGCGATTTTACCAGGTTTCCGTGAACCGGGACGTCAGCCGAGCGCCGTTTGTAGGAGATCCTTTTTTCACTCGTCACCGTGGCACGCACAGAGCACAGACCACCGAAGGGAGGTAACGAGCGTGCGTTTTCGACCCGACTGGGGGAGGAACAGAGAGAGAGTTGGAATCGCGAAGAGGATCGAGAGAGGAATAGCGTGGTTTGACCGGGCGTTCCTCGGTCCTCCTCTGCCGCACGACGACTGAATCTTCGGGGTGGACTGGGGAGGCTGCGCGCAGGGTCGGCCCCGCTCGTTCCGGCGCCCCGACGCTTCCCTCCTTCTCGCTCCCGTCTCTTCTCGCTCCGTCTCCTCCCCGATTCTCTATTTCGTTCCCTACAACATCCCGATTCTCGTCGCTCCGGCTGTCTGCTCCAGCTCTCCGACCCCCACCTAGCGATAGGCATTTGATCGCCTCTGTCTCTTGTTTATAAGTAATTTATTTAATGACACGCGAACGTGATCTATAGAAATATGTATGTATGCGACTTCCAAAAATTTTATTTAAATTTTTAAACATAAAAATTAATATTATCAAAAAATTAATTTATTTAATAACTTTCACAACAACATTAATAATTTTACAAATTATTAAAATTCTTGAAATTAATAATATAATTATTAATGAATTAAAAAATAATTTAGATATTTCTAAAAAAAAAATCATTATTCCAAAGCTCTCACAGTGGTCTTAGAAGGCGGTTTTTCTGGCCAAAAGACGATTTTTCAATGTCTGTATTTAGAAAAAAAAATGTTTTTCCTATAAACTAAGATTCCTTCAAGACATCCAAATCCAAAATGTTACTCATTTTAGATAATTGTCTAATGAGGTATAGCGTGCCGAAGATAAAATCGGAAAATTCGAGTTAATATCAAACGGGTTGGATACTTATTATAGACTAATAGAATACAGGTTTAAACGATGGGTTTACATTTGTTAATAGATGNCCTATAAACTAAGATTCCTTCAAGACATCCAAATCCAAAATGTTACTCATTTTAGATAATTGTCTAATGAGGTATAGCGTGCCGAAGATAAAATCGGAAAATTCGAGTTAATATCAAACGGGTTGGATACTTATTATAGACTAATAGAATACAGGTTTAAACGATGGGTTTACATTTGTTAATAGATGTATTTGAAATATTTCATTCAATTCTAATTATTTTCTAATCCATGTACGGACAGTGCATTGTTTATAACACTTTGAACTTTGAGAAGGTTTGAAAAGAAGAGTTTGGAAGTGACAGGCATCAAATTCGTTTGATAGGAAAGATTAGACATTAATTTAATTGATTATATGAATTTCAGCTGCTACCTCTTGCAACTTTTAATTCTACGTCGGCCAGTGCAAATCAATGATTCTAAATTAACTGCAACAATAAAAGAAAGTTATTGTCATTTTTTCTTATAATAGCAGTTTCTTATAAGAGATTTTTTAATATAAATTTGTGTAAAATGTATCAAATGATAGTGAAATTTCCTTCCTTCTTGAGATAAAATGAAATTCATACTGTTGAACAGTTTGTTACTGTCAAGTTGATTACTGCAAATATTTGTGTTACATAACATACGATAAATTCCAATCGAACACCGTCGAAATGAAGATTTCCTAATTTAGATCGCGAAATTCTCCTCCACGAAACGCTGCAACCGAATTTTTAATTTTTAATGTCAGACTCCGTGATCAGCGATCTCAAAAACCTTAGATTATCAATTTTCAGAAAGTTAAGGTGACATATTTTGAGTTTCGGCCACAAAAACCGCCTTTGCAGACCACTGTGGCTCCTTGCGAAATGCCAGCGATTGTGTGCGTAGATGACGAGATCGTGGAATCGTTGGAGAAATAAATCGCGAGTATAAAGAAATTTTGTGAACGATCGAGCCAGTGTGTAAACACTGGAATTAATCCTTTCTTTGCTGCATTATTTTGTACCAAATCCGAGAAACGAGAAACAACTTCAATATTTGGGTTGTGGAAAGTTACACGACACACAGCAACGTTTTATCTATCAGTACAAAGTCTGTTCTTACTATTTATTTTGTCAAAGAGAAATTGTCGAATTTTTCAATATCTTAGTTTTATGTTCAGAACACATTAAATCCGTTTCTTCGCTCTTTTCTATCGTCTACCCGTTTTTCTCTCTATTTCCCTGCGCGTCTCATTTTCTTGTGTCGTTTTCGTCTCTCTCCCTTCGCTCGTCTCGTTGATTCTTTGTTGTTACTTTTCTCTCTTTGCTCGTTTCTCCCCCGTTTTTCTTGTTTCTTGTTTTTCTCTCGATTTCTTCATCCCTCGTTCTTCTCGTTTTCCCTTCCCCTACAACTGTCACGTTTCTCTTTCGTCGTCCACCAGTTTCCTAGCGAGCAGTGGTGGCGATAGCGGATGACGGTGGAAGTGGAAGCGGCGGCGAACCATCGCGGCAGAAAGGGACGGCACTAACTTTTAGGATTTCTCTTTGTAGAAAGACGCGTTTATCTCGGGTTCAAAGGCAGCTGGAATTTTTAGCCGCGTTACAGCGAATACCAGCGGTACTTTTTTATGAAAAGATCGTCCATGAATTTCTACTATTCTAAAATTTATATCGTTTTCCCCCCCTGACTCAGAGATTAATCGGCGAACGCAGAGGTAAAGGGAAAGGAGGAGAGACAGAGGGAATTGCGATGGTCCAACGGGAAGGGGTTGTAGACGATCTGTTTTCGTGCATCTACGTTTTTTCAATTATGTTTCCTCCACAAACGAAACCTCGAAACAATCGTCTTTTTTCCATTTTCAGTCCACGAATATTAAATTATTAGATCATTAGAATATTGGAATATTGCATTATTGGAATATTGGAATATTAGATTTTTAGATCATTAGAATATTCGATTATTGCAATGTTAAAATATTAGAATATTAGGTCACTAGAATATTAGAGTATTGGAACATGGGAATATTGGGTTAATGGAATATTAGATTATTAGATCATTAAAATATTGGGACACTAAAGTACTAGAATATTAGAATATTAGCACAATCGTACTCAAACAGTTAATAATTTGGCTCATATGAACACTATTTATTCAGAACTGAATTAAAAATATTCACGTTTCATTTATCTCGAATTATTAAAGTTTTTAAAGAAGTGGAACAAAATATTAGTTTAACCGATTTTTCATCCTACACCTACCTACCTATTATTCCATGTTTGTCCAATGATCTGCCGGCTCGATAGGAGAGCCTCGAACTTGGCGAAAGTAAACTGCGAGAAGTAAGCTCGGAAAATATTGGCGTTGCCGCTTTTCAGTCGTGAGAAATGATAATTCGACGATTTCCAGGCTAAGTAGACGACGGACCACAACTTTCGAGTTTCCCTCTCTTACCGAGCGCGACTTTACGACTTACGAGTTACGAGTGTACAAAGTACCGCGCGACGCGCCGGCGAGAGGGAAATTTTTGTAAGACGCTCGAGCCACCGAGATGACGCTCGCTCGCTTGCTCGCTGGTTCGCGTTCTCGAGGGGGCCGTTTCCGTCCTCTCGAGTGGTTATCTTCACGAATCGCGCACGTACGGCAATTCCGGGCAAATTGTTTGCAGCGAACCGTCTGCGGATTCAAACGAGCCTATTAGTGCTCGAAACCGGGTCTATCCGCTTCCACGCTTTGCCGATATTCCGTCGGGATCAAAGCGATTCGACGTCCGCGATCGTTTTATTATGAAAGCCCGGCTTTCATTGCGTCCTTATTCGCGCGCGTGCCACGGACCTTTGTCCCGCTCTCCTATCAACCGATTGTGCGAAGTTCCGATGCTCGGTTAACAAAAAGTAAATCGTGCACGTGCACAGTAATTGACGAAACATTGGTCATGAACGAATAATAAACGAAGCGAACGAGCGTCTTTGCGGGTAATTCGAGGCGCCTGTCTCGCAAAACGTACGTACACATTTTCGAAACCAGGCTCGAAATGTATTGTATTTTTATTGGTGCATCGATCGGTTGAATTTCGTCGTATTTCCGTATGAATCACGATCACCGAGAACAAACGGTCCGTGCGTCGCAATTGACAATGCGCCGCGCCACCGCTTCGTCCGTGGTATTCGAAATATTCATCTCTCAATACGCACGCGAATAAAAGTTCTCGCCCAGTCATTCAACAGCTTGTTTTTCGGGAAATTAACGGGCCAACCATTAAATGCATTCCGGACCAGTCGTACGATACAGTAATTAACACGTCCCGTAGAAAACAAAGTGATTTGCAAACATCTGCTAATTTCAAATATGATCGGTCCGCATGCATATTTCGCATTGGAAGAACCACAGCCGACTCTAAGGCCGGTATTCATAGTCGTTACTTATTTTTAAGGTCGCCTTAAGCATTTGCTTAAGTCCGTGTTTCCTGTACGAGACAAGGACGGGAAATATGGGATAGACAGTGATAGCAAATGCTTAAGTCGATCTCAAGAATAAGTAACGACTATGAATACCGGCCTAATACTAGCCATACTGACAATAATACTGAGAGACTTGGCACCACTGTTAATGGCAGAATCGGGAGTCCTGTTTTCCAATGACAAAACTGTACTCGCGATTACAGTTAACATTTTCTTCAGTATACAATTATATTAATTTGTAATATTCGTTATCAATTATGTATAGCAAATATAATAAAGATTATAAATATAGCAAGTACAAAGCAAGTACGAAGTGTCTCGTCGAAAATACGTATTATGTTAATCCCTCGTGTCGTTATGTCGTACAGAACCAAGCAAAATCCCATTGTTCATCGTGAAATTAATCTCATTGTCACGACTCGCCTGCATTCATACAATTGAAATTTGTGTTCATGCAAAATACTTTGATTGAACGAAATGTTAAGGTAATCTGACTTTTCGGTGGGAATCTAAAAGAGTAAAGTAAAAAAAAGTTTTAGTTCGAGATTAGTTAATAGCAAATTGACCACAAAGCCTTGTCTTCGTTAAATGGATTTGACGCGAATGTAGGCTAATTTCAGCCGAGTTATGACAAATGAGGTGGAGACGATTTCGTGGTAACGAGTACCTACCTAGGTATCGAGTCTCTGGCTTCTGCGGAAGTTTCTTGCACGCAAACAGATCCCCTTATGTTCTCGGCCCGATGTATAACGAGTTGATTTATATATTTATCTCCGCGCACAGTTTCTCGCCGATGTTCGGGAAGAACAGATATTTTCGTTCTCTCATTCTGAAATTGGCTCGCCCCGGGGGATGCATCATCTCGGTCAAAGACGAACAAGGAAATGCAAACCGAATGGCACAGGACAAGGAGGAATTCGCTTTAACGTTGCGAGGGGATCGTTTTCCTCTTCCTGCCGGAAAAACCTTTTTTATTCAGCGATGAAACGTTTGTTTGCACCGCTTTAACTATGCATGCATGTTAGTTCCGTACGTTTTCGTTTCTTCTTCACAAAACTCTGAAATGAAGTTGACTTTGGTACAAGTGAATTGTGCGATAATAGACGTTCTCACATTTATTTTCTCGCTTATCACTTTCAGCAACCCCTCTGCTACCATATCTTTCAAATCAAACAATTAAACCAAATGTTTTGATCGTATTTGATGAATTTATTCATCTGGAACTGGACACGATATTTTCGTTCGCGTTTTACTGTTATATGTACATTGTAAACATTCAAAGAAAATAACGATTTTCGAATACGGTCGTTGTTGTGAACTGAAAATAAGAATAAAATTTAAATAAACCAATCCATAAAATGAAGAATATATTGACGAATTTCGAATTTTACGTACTTGTCTCTTCGATTGTACCTCCAGAACATCCTTAAATTATGACCAAATAATGGTGTTGGATATTTCTTTATAAAACATAATTGACCGTGCCTAATGACTTGAATAGACATTGTTATTAGGATTTTTGCTGAATATTAAAATGCACTTGCTATTGCATTTTCCTTTTATTCCTTGATATATTACTACCGGATTTTGTAATTAGTTACCGAATTTTGTAATTTTTTTTTTTAAATATTTGCAATTTCATGATTGCATTTTTCGCATATTTCTTCACTTGATAGCTTCGAGTAACACTAAAAGGCACTTAATTACTTTTTCGAGTAAAGTTCTGCTTCCGCGTTTCTATGTAACTTGCAGGTTCCATCGGCAAAGAGGGGAAGCGTTTAATTCACGTCCCTATCAAATTTCATCGCGGAGCAAGTTGATGAGAAGCTCTTCAAAACTCATATCGGATGAAATTATTGGGCATATCCCGCACCTTTGAAGTTCCAGACGAGTGGGTTAAAGAATGTCTCGCGTCACCGTTTTAGTTCTGTTCGAACTGTCCGCCTTCCTTCAACCTCTTTTGCTTTGTTCATGATCTTCTCTTCTTAGTTCTTTTTTCCATTTGATCGTGAAGCCTCGGGCGTCTTCAAGTGCAAACACTTGGTCACACAACCAGACACGCAGAGGCTGCAATCGTAACATGTCCGAATTCGTTCACAGAAGTCGAGCCGATTCGTGCTGGATTACAGGACTGAATCCGTTAGATTAATCAATGTGTTATCTACATACAGGATGTTCAAAAAAAAGCATTCAATATTTATATAGTGTATAGGGCACACTGTACTGAGTAAAAAAGCTTTAGTAAATATAGGTCCAAAGGTCAACAGTTTCTGAGATATAAACGTTTTTGTTTGAAAAATATTATTAATATTATTAATAATTTATTATTAAATTTATGAAAGATATTAATATTATTAAATATTTTTAATATTATTGATATTAAAACAATAATTTTTTATTAAAATAATATTAAAATAATTGAAATCCCACATTTCTGTCGAATTATTTGACAAGCCCGGTGGATTCGGTTACGTAGTTCTTCAAACAAAATTTCAATTTTTTAAATATTATTTTAATAAAAAATTATTGTATCAATAATATTAAAAATATTTAATAATAAATTATTAACAATATTAAAAAATTTAATAATAAATTATTAACAATATTAATAAGTTTAATAATAAATTATTAATAATATTTTTCAAACAAAAATGTTTATATCTCAGAAACAGTTGACCTTTGGACCCATATTTACTAAAGCTTTTTTACTCAGTACAGTATGACCTATACACCATATAAATATTGAATGCTTTTTTTTGTACATCCTGTATACAAGCAATAAAATCCATCTGAAATGAGATTGATTTTTATTGCACCTATGCGAGAATTCTAGTAGTTATGCTTCTCTCACATCGAGAAGTTGGGATGACTTTTAATATTCCTGTTTAATTTTTGATCGCTGGAGATGTAAAAAGAAATTGATTCAAGTCTATGCTGTGATCAATAATCTTNAAAATTTAATAACAAATTATTAACAATATTAATAAGTTTAATAATATTTTTCAAACAAAAATGTTTATATCTCAGAAACAGTTGACCTTTGGACCCATATTTACTAAAGTACATCCTGTATACAAACAATAAAATCCATCCGAAATGAGATTGATTTTTATTGCAACTATGCGAGAATTCTAGTAGTCATGCTTCTCTCATATCGAGAAGTTGGGATGACTTTTAATATTTCTGTTTAATTTTTGATCGCCGGAGATGTAAAAAGAAATTGATTCAAGTCTATGCTGTGATCAATAATCTTTCTTGTGAGGAACCCAAAGATATAATTATTTCAATGTTTCTTTAAATGTGACGTACGCCATTTGTGTGACTACCTCTTTAAAAAATTTCAAGTGGAGTTCTGACTTTATCTCGGATAGGCTTTTTGCTTCCGACGCACGATTCTACGTCTATTTCTCTTGTTTTGACTAAAAAAGCGCGGGTGCAGAAGATCACGCGTCTGTCGGGAGACTTTTGGCAAGTTTAATGCTGGTATAAACGTATCCGTGTGGGGTGTACGCATCGCTAACACCCGCGACCGGTTTGTTCATCGACCTTCCCCGGTCGCCGGTCGGAAGAAAGGCGTGGGTTTATAAATATTTCGCGGTTTCACCGCGCGCGACCCTCGACTCCACCGTTGCGCGTTAGAAAATAATGTCTGAAGAGCTCCGCTCGGATGGACCTGAACCGTCGAGTGGTAACCCTTCCACCGAGGCTCCGGATCGATAAACAAAATTCGTCTCGGAAGTAAGGGAAGAAACACCCACGTCGATTATTATTAATCCCCGGGCGACTGAATTCAATTCTCGAACACAAGAAATTGAGAACGAATCGTAAAACGATTGAACCGCTGTTCTCAAAGTAGGATATTGAACTGACACCGGAAAAAGACAGAGATATTCAACTATGATTTTCGTTTAATTAGTTCTAGTTCAACGTCTCTCTCGCAGTTTAACACAATTGCAATATTAAGCGAATAATATTAGAAATTGGATAAAATTGAATCATTTTGACGCGTCAGCAGGCGAAATCACGAGGCGCTTGTTCGTCTTCGAGAAAAAGATCTATTCCCGTGGAAAAGAGAAAATCCTTAGTTAGCTCGCGGCGCTGCGGAGAAAATTGGACACCAGGGGGTTTCCCCGCGGTATAACCGATTCAATTACTGTCTGGTTTATTGCATGGCCCTGGCTATTCATGGCGATGAAAGGGAACGAGGGTAGAGATCGAACGAGCGGAAAAGACTTCGGAAGTGGCCGTATTCGAGGCCGTACACCGTTTGATCGAAAATTTTAAGGCGCGTATATCTACTTGTAACGTATCGTGCTTATCTTTATCCTTATATCACTGCGAGACGATCAATATAACATCGTTGCTCACCTCTGTTCATATTTCTCGTCCGTAAAGAATTTTAAATATTCCAAGCTCATCGTCAGAGATTATTTCACTCGAAAGATGAAATAAATCTTCTAGTTGTGATCTTAGAAATCATCAATTGCCATATCGTATCCCGAGTCGAAATTTTAATTCTAATTTAAACCTCTTAGTTCTACACAAGATTTTGGAGCTATGGTAGAGATTTTTTCATAAGCATTAAAGTCTTATTATGACCTCGAGGTTCTACTTACGTCCGCTTTAGACAAGTTGACGCCTGAAACGGAATTTATCGAATTTTACTCTTTTGGCCTCGAGGTCCTATTTGTATCGGAATTTGTTGATTCTGATTTGAGCCTAAAAGCCCTCTCTTTCATATTACTACGGAAATACTAGCATTTATACTATAGTTTGATAATAGAACTAAAAAAAGTATTAAACAATATTCAAAATTGTTTTAATTATAAAAGCTAATACAATTACTGTTTTATTTACCAAATGTCAGAAACTATTGTCGACTTAATTTTTTTAAATTGATGGAAACTCTTAAAAATAAACCTGTTAACGCGCAGATAATTAAATTTGGTAAATAAAAAAATAACTACACAAGCTTTTGTAATAAAATGAATGTTTAAATCTAATAACTTTAATATTCCTCATCAAACTATAGTCAACGTATTTAGCAGCCTTAAATATCAAATATTAAGTGGTTAAGTAATTATTATTAACACAAGTAGTAATAATCAAACAATATTTTTTCGATTCTAAAATTTCATTAAACCATCAGTAAACCATTTTCTTAAAAATAGTGATGAGTAATTATTGACAGGAATCGAGTATTAACTAGCTATAAGCAATGATAGATAATTAGCATCTAAAATATACTTACAGTATATTTGATAAAAGAAACAATCTTGTTTGAGAGAGAGAGGTAATCTTTATTACTAGAATTGCGTAAGATTTAGGGGAACGAAAACAGTATTACATGTAGAATTTGAAGATTTAAACCGGAACTTCTTGACTTTGAAGGTTTAAAAGAGAAGTTAAATTTCGACTCGGGATTTCAAATAAAAGAATTGGAATGATCTCAGATTCGGGCAATACTCCTTGGATGTGCCGAGTAATAATTTTGATGTAATCACGAAGTTGTGTTAGAAAACTGGAACGGAAGTCGATTACTGAACTGCGGAGGCAGTAAACCCTATCCTCGTGTGCGCACGTGAATCCGTACGTTAGTTTTGAACAGTCGTAACCGCATCCGGAAGCACAAGAACCCGTGTACACCTGCGATTGCAGTGTTACGTGACTGGTGGACGATGTTGCGATATGATACGTCGCGATTCGATACGATGGCGTCCTGCGAAGACGAAATAACATCCATTCTCGATCATCGATTGGTTTCGATTTAGCTACGATTGAGGTTCGACTCTGAAATGCGGCGGCAGGGAAAAAACCAAAGACGAAGCTTAATTCGAGTTGTGCTTACCTCTCTCCTTGTTTACACGTTGTTTAAGCGAGTTTTTCGTTTAACTTTCTTTGGATAGAGGAAGGAGAAAGAAAAATAGAACCGTTGCCTCTGTATATATAGATCGTGGAAAACTCCTGGAAAGAATGTGGAAGACTTCCACAAAGATCCAGAGAATAAATTAAGGAGATTTGAGGAACCAAACAAACGTAATGATAGATGATTAATAGGACCATTAATTAGGTTAATCAGAAAGCTGAATCTGTTAGCCAAGTATCTGAATGCACTAAGCAATGACAACTGTCACACGATATTATGATCAGACATTTTCTATGTACTTTTCGATGCTCGTTACATCGTACTTGCGTTGCATTTATCTTTTATCTCTTTATTCAATTCATTAACAACTGGAATTTATGACATTTAGCTTATGTGTATACCACGAGTTCTTTCGTTCTCTCATTCATCTCGTTCTTTCTTTGTTTCATTCCATCTTTTCATTCCAGATACATCGACCTTTTTTACGACTGTTTTAGCAAAAAAGTGTAGCTCCACTAAGCAGCGTTAATAGAAATGATTTCGTTTTCGAGCGTAATACATCGGTCGTAGATAATTGTCGACCGGAAAATGTTACGCGGCTATGGAGTACGTATTCAAGTAAAAGCGTTGTGAAAAAATAGGACGTGTTTATATAAGCAAAAAGTAAACCTCCTTCAAGTGTAATTAGAAAATTCGCGGTTACTCTAGCGTGGAATATTTTGACGTTTCGCGGAGCGTTTCGTTTCTGAAAAAATGTCACCCTATGCCCCGGCAAAGGGACACCTTTATCGCGGCTGAAATATAAAATTCCGTTACGTGTCGCGTGACCGAGTTGTTTGTGCATTCGGAAAAATATGCAAATTAAACTCGTTCCAGTCTCTTTCATCATATGAAAGTCAGTGCCTTTTCGCATTTAAAAACGAGTCTCGTCGAAGAACGTAGAAAACTAATAGAAAATTGTTTCCTATCAAAATTTTCCAAGAAACAAGTACCATCATTGTGAGAAGTCACTACAAACCAAGAAATGTTATATGCATACTTGAAAACGATCTTGAAATTGTTTATTTATGTAAAACCATCATCACTGACTTCAATTTTATGGTCCCTTTCGATAATTTTTTTTTTGCGTCTATCGGATGGATTGCTGTCACGGTTCGGGAAAGAAATGATTTATTTCTGGAATTAGTCAATAGCAAAATGGACGAACATAAAACCAAGAAGGAATCAAATAGTTCCAGTTTAATTGTATTCAAACCAACGGGAAATTTGTCGTCAATGCAATCGTAAAATATTGTTCATATGTTAATGCAATTATCGATGTAACTGTTCGGTTAATGCACAGAATTGTAGACACTCTAATATAGCCATACGCGTATCATATGTTTCGCACCCGGCGAACGATATTTATCGGCCGTTGTTTTGAAACGTTAATCTGGATTTCAAGCTTCATTTTCCGATCCCTTTGCACTTTCCTATACAACATATTAACTCTCGTAGATCTATTTCAACTTAATAAATATTACGACGACCAGTTAGCTCCAGCAATAGCGATAATAACACGGGAAATCATTCGTTTAGCGTTAATTAATTAATCATTTTCGCTGTTTCATCCGCGTTTCGATATTTCAACATGGATACCGTTAATATTCCGTTTTAACCACGTATCAATCTACGAAATATATCCAGACATTAATTCCCACTATGTTTTTTCGACGTCCTAATTATATACAAATGAGTCGTTTATGCTCGTAATAAGAAGTTTAAGGATATAATAAAGAGAGATAAATTCAGAATGTTAATCTTCCAAATGGCAACAATTGCCCCTTTTTCTAGCGTTCGTCGCTCGCGGATCAACGCCCTTTATTCGCACACTGTTATTTAAGGAGGTTCAACCAGTTAAAGAATTAACAGAGAGATCTCCGAAAAGAAATTTGATAGTCCATAACAGTATACCAGGATACCTCAAAACAATTTTTAAGTCATTTGGATACCTTAATGATGAGATATTAATATAAATATTTTTGACAATTTTACATGTAGTCATATGGAAAAGAGTGATTTCCCAGACTTCTATCGCTAATTTATTAGCTATTGACAGACAGTTTTTAATGAAATTTATGTCATATTAAAGAGAAACATTTAACGAATATTTTAGTTGCAAATTTAGGTAGAGTGGGTGACTATGAATCGAGAAATATATAAACACAACAAACGAAATCTGCATCTCCGTTATTAACATGTACGCTAGTCAAGCTAGCTCCCCTTTTCTATAACTTGCATTTGACTTACTACATACCAGATGAACCTCCTTAACAAATAAGATGCATAATAATGGACGTCGAATTGATCGAAATTTTCTCGGGTAGAAGTTAGGTTGCGGGGTCAGGGGGTGAGCGGCGCCACATGGGGACGGCTCGTAACTAACGATTCCCCGCTAGCCGAGTACGAAAATAAACTATTTATGAATCATTCCGAGAATACACATAATTCCCTGACTTCTCCCCCTCCCTCTTACCACGTCCATCTTCTCCCTTTTTAAACGCCACCGCTTCCCCCCTTCGTCGTTGTTTTCACGCCACAGGGCCCGGGGTATCACGGTTCAAAACTTTATTTCGGTTTCCTCGTCACCTCGTCCTTTTCTGAAGCGTGTGCCCTCTTAATTCCCGTAAAATGTGGCATAAATCTTTATCACCGCTTTCATTTTCCCCGCCCTCTAGATCACGATCCACCGGGCCGGGAAAAAGTTTCGAAGAAAAAGAACGAACAATTTTGTTTTCTGTCGCGTCCGCGAATTCCGAGTAAACTTGGAGCATCTGACGAAGTATTATGCTCGGCGCAGGAACAATTTTGTTCAGAGACCGCGTTGAAGCAGAAGTTTCGCCGACGCGATGAGTCCACATACATACGATATAAAATTGAAATCGACGTTAGAAGATACGGAGGACTAGATTCGAAACAGTCCTCATATTTTAATGGCGAAAGGGGATTGAAATAACTCGTATCGTTAGCAGTTCATTATTAAGTCGTGTTTAACAAGCTCGTTGACGGATTTTGTTGAGTCTCTAAAGTTCATTCCACTGCGTTCCGCGTAGCTCCCCTTCTTTGTATATTTTCTCCGCTCGTCCAAACAAATCTAGATCGGTTACCACGATTAACGTCGAATTTAAGGTAGGCGTTCACGACCTGGGGTAATTTATGTTCCGGAAAGCTGTGTTCGGGATTAATTGCACCGTGATTTATTGATAGCCGGGTTAGTTTTTATTAATCCCGTTAGAAATGAGCCTCGAAGGTGGCACCACCAATCAGATGAGACCTTTACATTAAGTTTCAAATAGCAACTATCGATTTTGGATACGTTTATTGCTATCCAAAATGATTTGTAAACTCCAAGCTCTTTATTTCTGTAACAAAAATTTCGTAAGACTGTCATTTGTTCATATCTCAGATGAACCACATGATTTTGTAAAAATCCTCAAACGCTGAAATACCGATCATACGCATGAAGTACGCAATGCAATAAAAGTAAAAATTAAGCTTTATCTAATTATCCGAGACAATATATTAAAGGAATTAATTTATTTTCTACCTTGATATTTTGATTAATGGCAATGGTATCTTAAACACATGTTTAAGAAATTCAGAGGTAGAAACTGTAAGTGTTGTTTCATCCTGTGTTACTTCCGTTATTCACATTTAAAAATTATTATTCCTATTTGTTATTGCAACGGACGGTAAACGTTCGTATTTGTGCTTGCACGAGTATCATCGAATGATAAGCCGTCTCGAGCTAGAGCTTTTACCGTTTGGAGGAAAGCTTGCGACACTTCTTTCCTAGTTGCAAATGGTATAAACAAAAGCTTTCGGAATTAATTTATATTTTGAATACAAAATATACATCATAATTGGCCTTCATTGCCAATATATTGACGAATATCAAATTTTATATACTTCGGTCTCCTATTCCAATATCCTAACGTTCCAATATTCCAATGTTCCAATATTCTAATGATCTAATATTCTAATATTCCAGTACTTTAATATTCCGATATTCCAATATTATAGTGATCTAATATTCTAATATTCCAATAATCCAATATTCCAATATTCGAATGCTCTAATAGTCTGATATTCCATTATTTCTATATTCCTGTACTTTAATATTCCAATATCCCAATACTGTATTGATCTAATAATCTAATATTCCCATATTCAAGTATTTTAATATTCCAATATTCCAATATTCTGATGATCTAATAATCTAATATTCCAATATTTCTATATTCCAGTATTTTAATATTCCTATATTCTAATATTCTATTACTTTTTTTAATATTCCAATATTTAAATATTTCAATATTTTATTATACTAATACACAGTTTTCGCATTTTTTTATTGGACTGTACGTGACTTGCAACTGTATACTGTCTACATGTCCTATAATATTTTCTTTTCTCACTAGGGGACGTAATAACAGAACGTCCTTAAACACGTTTATTATCGCGCTGTGCAGCTACGTACGTATTGCGAAACGCGTTATCTGACGACGAAATTGCGTACGTTATAAGGAAACCAGATGTCGAACGCTGTCGCGTTTTGTAACGTCTTCGCCGGAAATATAACTCCATTAGGAAACCGATAATGATCCACGAGCAGCGATGAGTACGTGGACCACGACGGTATCCCGTATCGGCGTAAACTACGCGGATGCGACCTACACCACAGATGTTTGGCTTTCGTCGTAATTCACGGCCAACGTTAATCCACAATTATCGTTTGCGGGCTAACGCTCTCTCGTTCCGCGTGGAGAAACAAAATTTCCAACCACAGGGTAACGAACAGGCTCAGTTTGGACTTCCTGAAATTTCTCTTTTACCAAGGGAAATTGCCCCCGACATATTCTTTATTTGCGACCATTCTGTTAATCTTCTCGGTCAGTGAACGAAGAAAGTATATAAGATTCCAAGTAAGGAGCGATATTTCATTGAAAATCGATAATCGACAAGTAACGTCGTTACGAGCTAGTGGTTCCAGTACAGATTGTTTACAAATTCACGGGAAATTTAAACAAACTTCCAGAACGTTGTTCGATAAGAACCACCGAGGCGAGGTAACGTTTAGTGGAGCAATGAGAGCGCGTGCGTGCGTCTCTGCCAATTTAACGCCCACATAAACTCTCGCGAACGTGCGAACAGGACGTGCTCATCGACCAGGTGTCGATAATTTTTTTCCTCGTTTTCTAGTGAAAAATTCGGATAGAGTCCTTTTTCATCGTTCATAACAAAAACGGGTTATGAATATCGCAGCAGGAGAGAAAAATCATTATAAAACTCCTCTGCAACATTTATGAAGACAACA
>SMSR01014112.1:27451-44389 GCA_019453355.1 Ceratina japonica
CTCCTCTGCAACATTTATAAAGACAACACTTCAGAAGCAAGATATTTTTTGTATTGAGATACAGTCTCTTATGTACACAATATAGGTACATTTGCACAGTACTAATTGGGGCTAGAATATTCATGTTCGTGGTATTTTTTTTATCTCCATTTATAAAAAGTGTATAGAGAAGAGCGAACGGTAAACAACGAATGTTTGCATTTATTCGTATGTTTGCCTCTAAAATACGCGGTACAATACGACGGAATACACTTGTAATGCTTTAATCTCACCGAACCGCGAAGAGGGTTAAACTGCAGTTGTGAATAACGTAACAGATCGGAGAACCTCAATGGTTCCATTCGCCCTTCCAAGCATCCGTGTACTCTACGTGTTGCATCTCGTTGTGCGGATTTCGATTCACCCTTGGCATCCCTTCAAAACTTCTTGCCTGGAAAAGGGTGTAATCGAGCTCGGGCGGGCAGCGGTGGCCAGTGGAACGTGTGCAGCGAGCCCAGAGTACGACGCGAACGAAACAAGAGATTCCTCGAGATCCCTCCCTCGAGCGGCGCTTGCGCTCGCTCCGTCCAACTCGGCTGCGCCCGCGCACACACAATCGTACAACGCTCTGCACACACGTACGTATTTTACACGTGCCCAGGCCTCCTTTGGCGTGTGCTTGACGCGAGTCCCACACAGAACTCCTGTACACGTCGTCGTTGAAAAACCAGAAACTGAGCCGAACGGCTGGAACCGTGGATGAGTTCGTATCTGGAACTGGAAAATTCGACTAATCGCGCGGNCTTCAGAAGCAAGATATTTTTTGTATTGAGATACAGTCTCTTATGTACACAATATAGGTACATTTGCACAGTACTAATTGGGGCTAGAATATTCATGTTCGTGGTATTTTTTTTATCTCCATTTATAAAAAGTGTATAGAGAAGAGCGAACGGTAAACAACGAATGTTTGCCTCTAAAATACGCGGTACAATACGACGGAATACACTCGTAATGCTTTAATCTCACCGAACCGCGAAGAGGGTTAAACTGCAGTTGTGAATAACGTAACAGTAACAGATCGGAGAACCTCAATGGTTCCATTCGCCCTTCCAAGCATCCGTCTACTCTACGTGTTGCATCTCGTTGTGCGAATTTCGATTCACCCTTGGCATCCCTTCAAAACTTCTTGCCTGGAAAAGGGTGTAATCGAGCTCGGGCGGGCAGCGGTGGCCAGTGGAACGAGCCCAGAGTACGACGCGAACGAAACAAGAGATTCCTTGAGCGGCGCTTGCGCTCGCTCCGTCCAACTCGGCTGCGCCCGCGCACACACAATCGTACAACGCTCTGCACACACGTACGCATTATACACGTGCCCAGGCCTCCTTTGGCGTGTGCTTGACGCGGGTCCCACACAGAACTCCTGTACACGTCGTCGTTGAAAAACCAGAAACTGAGCCGAACGGCTGGAACTGGAAAATTCGACTAATCGCGCGAATAGACATGATCTCTTTTCAACCTTCTCTCTTACGTACGGGAGACGAAGAATTTGCGAGAGGGAGAACGAATATCGGTGAAGAATGTTAAGAAAGGGGGAGAGTGGGTTTCGGAACGAAGTTGGGGTGGTGCCTTAGATCGCGGTGGCACGATTTACGATGGTTTGGCGGGAACGTATTTGGGTCAGCGTTTGTTATCGGTCGCACGAGCCCTCACGGCTTTTCCAGGACGCCGCGTTACGTAATCAACGATGACCGATCGTGTCCTGGACTTCTGGCTGTAACATGTAGAAAGAGGCGACCAGAGAAGTTGGCATCGCGCGGGGCAGAGGGCAAACAAATCCATCTTGCGGTTGATTGTACGTGGCCCGTCACCGAGAGTCTAACAAGACTGATCTCTTTTTTAGATAAGCTGCACGATTTACTCCGTGTCTTATAAAAATACCAAACGATTATTGTCAATAGATTTTATTTTACTGTCGATTTGATATAATAGAGAATGAATCAATAAGAACTATAATACATTTTAAGAATGTTCTGGAGGTATACAAGCTGAGGCAATAGCTATTAGCTCCTCAGATATAAAACTTGATTAAAAAGCCAGTATAAGAAGCAATTCATTAATTAAACAAAAGTTTTCGGAATTAATCTATATTTTGAATACAAAATACATATCATAAATGACCTTCATTGCCAATATACTGACGACTTTCGAATTTTATATACTTTTGTCTCCTATTCCGATATTCTAACATTCCAATATATATATATTCCAATATTTCACAATATTCCAATATTCCAATAATCCAATATTCCAATATTCTAATGATCTAATACTCTGATATTCCATTATTTCTATATTCCAGTACTTTAATATTTCTATATTCCAGTACTTTAATATTCCAATATTCTAATGATTTAATACTTTAATATTCCAATATTGTATTACTTCAATATTCCAATAACCTAATATTCTAATATTCTATTCTAATACACTTTTTTAAAAGAAATTTTCGAAAGATAGTGTGTATTGAGCGGATATGTTGGTGTACTTCATCAAATCAAAATTCATTTTCCAAGATTCACTAGTAAGTATTGTCTTTCTCATAAAAATATAAACTCTTTGCTAGGACTTTACTTATACTTGTTTCATTTTTCAAACTAGTGCAATTATTCGTGCTGTTAGAGAAGATTTGCAAGTTTTGAAGAAAAAATCAAGCTCGTTAGGCTACGAATATTGTCGAGGATCGGACGGTCCTCGCGAGGTGTTTCGAAACTCTTCGAGCAGCACTAGCACCAGTAGAAGGACGTTCGATAATGGGGGGTGGTTCCACTTTTCGACTGGAAAGACGTCGGAACTTTCGAGGGCGGTGTAGCAACATGCATACGTATATCCAATCTGTGGATACTAGTTTGTGTTCTGTACAAGGTTTGTGTACATTCTGTACCCGGGCCTTGCTCTATCATCAAGGACGAGCAAACGAACCCGGGTTTTGCTTCTAACACGTGCCTTAATTCAATTAACATCCGTCGGTTTACCAACAAAAAGATTAACACTTATGCAAAAATTGAATCTCCTCCCTCGTATTTTTCATTTTGTTTCTTGATTTTTGTGTTATAAGTAAAACTAAAATCTCATTTATTTTTGGAAAAACGAATTTCATGACAAAATCCGACTTAGTGGTCGATACTAAAACGTAGAAATGGTAATGGTGACCAATCTGTGATTAATAAAAAAAGGATTACTCTTCAGAAAAGCCGATTTATTTGAATTTTTGATGGAAAAACAGGAAACGAGATAGGACCTAAATATAAAATTTGTATTTCATATACTGACGTCAATAATAGTACAAAAAGCGATTTTGAAAAAGATAAATTTATTAAAAAATAGATATTAAAGGAAGGAAGCTTTAAGTTTTTTATTTTAGGTTATTAATTAAATAATAGATATTAAAGGAAGGAATCTTTAAGTTTTTGGATTTAGTTCGGTGTTCGCGTTGACCTCGAGCGAATGTCAATTCTTATTGCACTCTCCTAATGAATCGGAACGCAGGGGCCAGTAATTATACCGAGCAAGGCAGAGAGCGATACACTTAACCGTAATAATTCCTCCTATCCCGGAGGTCGTGATTATCCGCTCGTTATTTCCCGATAAGAGTGCTTTCCTCGCGCGTGCGGATCTCGACGTAATATCTGAAGACAGCTCTCTCTCTCTCTCTCTCTCTCTACTCTCCCTCGTCCTTCTGTTCTTCCTGGAATGGCAACGCGTCACACTAAATCAGATACNGATTTATTAAAAAATAGATATTAAAGGAAGGAAGCTTTAAGTTTTTTACTTTAGGTTATTAATTAATATAGTTTTATTACTATATATATTAATATAGTTATATTATATTATTAATAATTTAGTTTTTTCTTTTAAGTTATTAATTAAATAATAGATATTAAAGGAAGGAAGCTTTAAGTTTTTGGATTTACTTCGGTGTTCGCGTTGACCTCGAGCGAATGTCAATTCTTATTGCACTCTCCTAATGAATCGGAACGCAGGGGCCAGTAATTATACCGAGCAAGGCAGAGAGCGATACACTTAACCGTAATAATTCCTCCTATCCCGGAGGTCGTGATTATCCGCTCGTTATTTCCCGATAAGAGTGCTTTCCTCGCGCGTGCGGATCTCGACGTAATATCTGAAGACAGCTCTCTCTCTCTCTCTCTCTCTCTACTCTCCCTCGTCCTTCTGTTCTTCCTGGAATGGCAACGCGTCACACTAAATCAGATACGATAACTTTGCGCTTTATGCTAATGCGCCAAGCACGGAGGCACGTTGATGAGCAATGTCTCTATAAAGGTACGTATCCACTTATACCAACAAACCGAGAACTGAGCGTTTGGTATCACCGTCGCCTACCAATGTGTTTCCAAATTCAAATATAACTCGATGGTAGACAATAAACTCTGATCATCGACCATTTCTTAATTTTTCATTATTATACATGGAATACTTATATGATCCAAATTCAAATATAACTCGATGGTAGACAATAAACTACAATATTTCAATATTCCAATTTTCCAATATCCCAATATCCCAATATTCCAATATTCCAATGATCTAATATTCCAATATTCTAGTGATCTAATATTCCACTATTCCAATATTCCAATATTCCAATATTCCAATAATCCAATATTCCAATATTCCAATATTCCAATAATCCAATATTCCAATATTCTAATGATCTAATACTCTGATATTCCATTATTTCTATATTCCAGTACCTTAATATTCCATAATTTCTATATTCCAGTACTTTAATATTCCAATATTCCAATATTCTAATGATTTAATACTTTAATATTCCAATATCGTATTACTTCAATATTCCAATAAGCCAATATTCCAATATTCTAATATTCTAATATTCCAATAACCTAATATTCTAATATTCTATTCTAATACACTTTTTTAAAAGAAATTTTCGAAAGATAGTGTGTATTGAGCGGATATGTTGCTGTACTTCATCGAATCAAAATTCATTTTCCAAGATTCACTAGTAAGTATTGTCTTTCTCAGAAAAATATAAACTGCTAGGACTTTACTTATACTTGTTTCATTTTTCAAACTAGTGCAATTATTCGTGCTGTTAGAGAAGATTTGCAAGTTTTGAAGAAAAAATCAGGCTCGTTAGGCTACGAATATTCTCGAGGATCGGACGGTCCTCGCGAGGTGTTTCGAAACTCTTCGAGCAGCACTAGCACCAGTAGCAGGACGTTCGATAATGGGGGGTGGTTCCACTTTTCGACTGGAAAGACGTCGGAACTTTCGAGGGCGGTGTAGCAACATGCATACGTATATCCAATCTGTGGATACTAGTTTGTGTTCTGTACAAGCTTTGTGTACATTCTGTACCCGGGCCTTGCTCTATCATCAAGGACGAGCAAACGAACCCGGGTTTTGCTTCTAACACGTGCCTTAATTCAATTAACATCCGTCGGTTTACCAACAAAAAGATTAATACTTATGCAAAAATGGAATCTCCTCCCTCGGATTTTTCGTTTTGTTTCTTGATTTTTGTGTTATAAGTAAAACTAAAATCTCATTTATTTTTGGAAAAACGAATTTCATGACAAAATCCGACTTAGTGGTCGATACTAAAACGTAGAAATGGTAATGGTGACCAATCTGTGATTAATAAAAAAAGGATTACTCTTCAGAAAAGCCGATTTATTTGAATTTTTGATGGAAAAACAGGAAACGAGATAGGACCTAAATATAAAATTTGTATTTCATATACTGACGTCAAAAATAGTACAAAAAGCGATTTTGAAAAAGATAAATTTATTAAAAAATAGATATTAAAGGAAGGAAGCTTTAAGTTTTTTATTTTAGGTTATTAATTAATATAGTTTTATTACTATATATATTAATATAGTTATATTATATTATTAATAATTTAGTTTTTTCTTTTAAGTTATTAATTAAATAATAGATATTAAAGGAAGGAAGCTTTAAGTTTTTGGATTTACTTCGGTGTTCGCGTTGACCTCGAGCGAATGTCAATTCTTATTGCACTCTCCTAATGAATCGGAACGCAGGGGCCAGTAATTATACCGAGCAAGGCAGAGAGCGATACACTTAACCGTAATAATTCCTCCTATCCCGGAGGTCGTGATTATCCGCTCGTTATTTCCCGATAAGAGTGCTTTCCTCGCGCGTGCGGATCTCGACGTAATATCTGAAGACAGCTCTCTCTCTCTCTCTCTCTCTCTACTCTCCCTCGTCCTTCTGTTCTTCCTGGAATGGCAACGCGTCACACTAAATCAGATACGATAACTTTGCGCTTTATGCTAATGCGCCAAGCACGGAGGCACGTTGATGAGCAATGTCTCTATAAAGGTACGTATCCACTTATACCAACAAACCGAGAACTGAGCGTTTGGTATCACCGTCGCCTACCAATGTGTTTCCAAATTCAAATATAGCTCGATGGTAGACAATAAACTCTGATCATCGACCATTTCTTAATTTTTCATTATTACATGGAATGATCTCATAATGATATATAACGATTACGGAGACGAAATCATCGCTCGTCTTAGCCTTTCATAATGATATGCAATGATGATTTAATATGAGAATATTCTACAAGTAGATACGCACCTTAACCTGACCTCAATCGATGCTATAATATTAGAATCAATGTATTTCTGTATCTAGATGTATCTAAACGATAGCAATCGTTTAGGCTTCTACCCTGTTGAATTAGAAAATTGGATACGTCTCTCGCTTTAGTTATAGTCGTTCCCGATCTGAGACTCATTTTTCAAATTAACGACGAGATTATTTCAATCTTAATGATTAACAACACGAGGGACGGTATCTTGACATTCAGAATGAGATTTCTTTACGAAGTTCTGATTTCGTTATGCATGTATGGAAAAATTGAATCTGCAGTAATAAAGAAGTTCTGAAAGACAGTAATATATTATGCAAACATACATAAAACATCAAAAGTTGAACGTATATCACTAGGCTTATAAGAGAAATTTCTATGTCTACCTAACATCAATAAATTATAGAGAAATTTATTGAATATTGAGCAAAAATTATTTAAGTTGATACCAGGAAAGTATTTTCTATAAAAAAAGTCCAAACAGTGTAGAATCTTGATTCGAGCTGTGCGGAAACAACGCGAGGAATAAATCAGTTTCAACAGCTACTGAGCCAAAGTTATTTTACAGTGTAAACGCTTTATTTGATGCATAAAAATCCGCAGTCGAGATATCATCAATGAGATAACTAAGACGTCACAAAAAATATAGCTAAAACTTAAAAAAGAAATGGAGGTGGATCCTTTTTAAAGGTATTGGGTCGCGGTTCTTTTTTTTATTTGGAAATTCCAGTTCTAACGTGCCGCCGGCAGTCTTAATGCGAAAACGGAAGCCGCGGCGAGGTGAAACGAGGCAGAAGCTCGAATATCTCCGATTCCGGTGTCACTCACTAATAACCATAACGACCGCCTTCGCCAAACGTAACGAACCGACTGAACACCAGTCCAACAGCTTTGCACGTTATAATGCACGTGCCTTGGAACAAGCCGTGGCTGCATATATGTATGTATAGATCGTATTTTCTCTTCGATTCATTTCTTTTTTCATTCTAACGCCCGATGAAAGAGGGCAAGGAATCACGGGTATAATTTCGTATACGTGATAAATCCATGTACACGCGTGCATTCCACGAGAGTTGATTACAAGCATTGCGTTAGGCTGCCTATTGTCGTTGTTAGCCAAACTGAATTAGATATGTTAACTCTGTTAAAGCAAATGCTCGCTATATGTATATATGACCATCGTTACACGGTAATTCTGTAGTGAAAGACAGATTGATTATTATTCTCCTAACAAAATCTCGTGTCCGATTTAATTTTCCATAGTAATTTTATTAAAGACTCGATTAGAAGTATATTGCGAACGAGCAATATTTCATGTTCATACTAATCAATGTAACGAATGTATAGCTTCTGAAGAGATGAAAGAATTTTGAATTTTTTCGCTTTTATTTTATTACTAGATTGTGGATTTTTATATAAAATAATGTTTGTTCGAAAGGTTTCCATAAACATACATATATTTATTGTCGATGAAATAATAATTGACGACTTTGGACTAACCCGTTTAAGGGGTCTACAAAACTCTTTCGCGAAAGGAAGAATCCCAGTTTAGCCCTAGTTGAACCCTCTCCGACCTACAAACGTTCAGCGCGAATACGTCCTCTAGAACGGATTACACCGGCCGGGTTAGCGTTCCTTCGAGATTCCGAGAGGCGGGTTTGATTCATGACAAACCTTCAAATCGTCACGGCAATAGTAATTTCTCGATAACCCGTTTATCTATCAGTTCCTCTTATTGGATCCGAAGCGACTGGGAGTAAAGATAAGAGGACACGGCCGATCAGTCATCGATAACTTCTCGTCAGGGTCGCGGACCGATTTCTGGCGAATCGGCGAACGAGATCTGCGACCTGTGGTCGGAACGACACCCGGTATACGCGGATTCGTAGCGTAGAGTTGTAGAGTCCGAGTCTCGGATATCGAGCGGGAGTCCCGGCGAGGGTTGCGCGCGCGCCGACCAACACACACACACACACGGAACGCGCGCGTACATTTAAGTGGCGGTTTACACGTGCGCAGGCTCCCACCGCCGCGACCTCCCACCTCCAGCGAGTTATCCAGGTTGGGGGTGAATTTAGAGAGGAACAAAGAGGAAAGTACGAGAGTGGAGACGGGAACGAGCGAAACGGTGGACACGGATTGAAGAGAAATGGGCGAGAATGGGCTGGACAGTGGCGAGGACAGAGATAGAAGGGAGTGAAAGAGGAGCGCGAAGGGGTTGAACGGAGAGGGCCAGTGTCGCGGGAGGGGGACGGAGGCGAGGTAAAGTATAGGGCGAAGAGCGAGACGGAAGATCCCGAGTGTGCTCTGTTTTAGAGAAAAGAGAAACACGGGGAGGAGAGATGGAAGGAGGCGCGGAGTGGGGCGGAATCGCGAGGAAGATGGAGGACGTCCAATGTCGATGAAGCAGATAGAAGAGGAAGATGCGCGGAGGGATGAAATTGAAGAGAGACAGCGATCGTACACCGTGGGACAGTGTAGGGAAGAGTGCGATGGGAACGTGGGGGATGAAACTAGAGCGAAATGGAAACGGCGTGGAGGGCGAAAGAGACAGCTATGAGAGGAGCGAAGTGCGAGGAGAGAGAATGCGCGACGGAGGAAAAGAGATGGCGGCGGACGAGGTGAGAGAGGGGCAAAGAGAAGAGGGCTGTCGAGAGAGACGAACGGAACGGAACAGGGTTGTTCCAGTGTGCAGCGGGCGGGCATCGCGGCGGGGGCGCCGTTCTGCTGCTCCTGTATATCCATCCAGGGTTATATGTACCATCCACCGCATCCTAGCGACCACGACGGCGAGGACGACGACGACGACGACGAGGACGAGGACGACGACGACGACGACGACGACGACGACGACGACGACGACGACGACAACGACGACGACGAAGACGACGACGACGAGGACGACTGACGGCGACGAGGACGACTGACGGCGACGACGCCGCCGGAATACAGAAGGAGAAGGAGGAACAGAATATCCGGCTAAATCATTCGGGTCGAAGAGTGTCATAGAAGTGTGAGACTCTCCGCGTCGTGAACGACAGCGTATCGAATAGTTTCGCGCATTGGTAGTTGATCGTAGTTACGCGGACGGTTGTTCTGTTAATTCGTCGACACGGCTCGTGAAAAGGTGATCGGGTGACGTTGTTTATCAGACAGAAGCGAAAAGAGGAAAAAGAATAAGGGAATAAGAAACATATCGAGGATAGGAAAACAGAGACTGCGCGAGGATACAACGAAGACACTTGCGTTGCGGAGAAAGAAAAGGGGAGGATAAAGACGTAGTGGAAGAGATCGGAGAAGCGACGAAAGAACGTCGCGTAATAATTGAAGTGACAGTGAAGAGAAAAGCGCGTAGGTAATAAGAAAAGAAAGGGGAGGGCGGAGAGAGGAAGAAAAAAGTGAAAAAGGTAGGTCCACTCGTCGGAGGGAGCCATCGAAGGTGGAGGAGCATGCGAGAGCAGCTCCTCAGTGTTTCAACATGACCCAGCCTTAGTAGGGTACCTCTGCTGGCTTACACCCTCCGCGCCGCGACACGATACGACACGTAGAAGGCGGCGGCGGCGGCGGAGGTGGTGCTGGCGGAGGTGGTGGTGGTGGAGGCGAGGACGACGACGGAGGGAAGAAAGAGAAGAGAAGTGGTGGAGGACGAGGGGTCGGAAGAGGAGGACGTGGACGGGGAGGAAGAAGAAGACGAAGGAGGAGACGAAGGAGGAGGACGGAGGTGCCGCTAACGACGGCGAACGTCCTCAAGGGTGCGTGATACCAGCACCGGCAACATCATCGACGAGGATGATCGTGACGGGCGGCGAACGGCGTACATGCTGGAGGAGGAGGAGACGGTTCTTAGTCGCACTCGCCTCGGCCCTACTGGCCCTAGCGATCGGTCCGATGTCGACCAGGGGTCACAGGCCGGTGCCGGACAATCCGATCGTTCTACAGACGAGCACCAGCACGACAGCTACGCCCTTGAATGGGGTGCAACAACACTCGGCGAACGATACCGTTCACACGGCCGACGATAATAACAACGACAGGGTGAACGAAGATGGATACAACAGCACGCTTCATCACCACCATCATCAGATGGTCGGCGGTAACATGACCGAGGAGAGGGCGCCTCTCTTCCCCGCAGATTTATTTACCATCTACGAAAGGCGACACGGCGCCGTGATACTTCACGTGATGGGCGTCGTGTACATGTTCGTCGCGTTGGCGATCGTCTGCGACGAGTTCTTCGTCCCGTCGTTGGACGTGATCATCGAGAAACTGGAGATCGCGGACGACGTCGCGGGTGCGACGTTCATGGCTGCCGGCGGCTCGGCACCGGAACTGTTCACATCGATAATCGGCGTGTTCGTGTCGTTCGACGACGTCGGGATCGGCACCATCGTCGGCTCGGCGGTGTTCAATATTCTTTTCGTGATCGGCACGTGCGCCATATTCTCGCGTACAGTGCTCAGCCTCACGTGGTGGCCTCTTTTCCGCGACTGCAGCTTTTATAGCGTCAGTTTGCTCACCCTGATCTATTTCTTCCGCGATAATTATATTTACTGGTACGAGGCGCTCGTGCTTTTCTGTTTCTACTTGGCGTACGTGAGTTTTATGAAATGGAACCGACCGATGGAGAAGCTCGTCAAGAGACTGATCTCTAGAAACAAGGTGACCCGGGTTAGGTCCACCGATCAACTGATGCCCTCGGTACGTACGCACCGTCTACTCTTCCCGTAAGCTTTATGTTCAAAACACGGTGCGCACACGTGATAACTAGATTTAGGCGTGATTCTTCTCCCGACCTGGAATCCAGTCTCGTTTTCGCGTGCCACGAGTTTTCCCACTTTCTCGTACTCGAGCCAGGATCGATCTCTGCCCTACGAGAACTCACGTTCTCCATTGCCGTTACTCGCTCCTTCTCCCTTTGCTTTCGTATCCTTATACGATAGATATCCCGTCGCGTGACTACCTATATACTCAACTATTTCGCCTACTCGCACGGCTACTCCTCGTACGCGCTGTTTTCTCTCGTCGACGGACACGGCCAAACTTATTTTTTATCGATCCTTACCACTTTTCCCTCTTTCTGCTCTTCGTCTCGCGCGAGAAATTAACCACCGATTATAGACATTGTCTACGATCATCAGAGTTTCGACACACACATTTCGCTGCGTTCACTCCGGTTTATCCCAAATCTTGCAATCGCTTTTATTCGGATGATCTCCACACTGTATCCCGGCTAATACAGTGGGATCTTCGAAAAGGCCATTTTATTTCTTGCTCGAATATCAGCTGATGTTCTGGAGGTATAATCGGAGACACAAGTACATAATATTCGAAATTCGTCAATATATTGGCAATGATGGCCATTTGTGATGTATATTTTATATTAAAAATATACATTCTTTCCGAAAGATTTTGTTTAATTAGTGAACTGCGTCTTATATTAGCTTCTTAATCAAGATTTCTTAATATCATTATAGAAAAAAATTCTAAGTGAGTTTTGTGAATGTCTGTACCCTCTAATTTCAACTTGAAGAAAATAAATTGGTGACGTTGAATATAGACAACTACATAATAAAAAGATTAAAAATAAATATTTAAACAAATCAAAAATACTTCAGAAGGCAATATTTATAATTACTATTGAAAATAAACACCACACATTTGTATAAAACTTTGTTGAAAAAAAGTGTAACAACACAGTTGGCAGTATCGTTTACGTTTCGAAACAATATACTGTCGTGTAGGTACAGGTTATGGCAGTCAAGGTTCGAAATTGAAAAATTGTCTACATTGTTGCCACGTTTCCATACTAGTCTGACGGCGACACATAATAAATCTGACATTTTGTAGTAGTTTGTCATTTTTTTCTCTTTAACTGTTCAGTGAACATTAATAAGTTTTGTGTACTAATTAATTACATAGTTTTTACTATACATATATAGAAAAAAATTGAAGTTTCTGGCAACGTTTTTTTCAAGGTTTGAATAGGATTGGAAGTGGAATTTTATTTCATTCTCCATAAGAAGACGTGTTAAAATGTGGAAACTTTAAATTGCTATAATTTTTAAACGGTGAAATGAATCGGACCCAAACTTTGATAATTGTTTTAATATAGTAAAAACTACTTTTGTTAACGTTTCAAGAATTTCTGAACGTTTTTATATACCTCCAGAACATCCTTAATCGTCGTTCGATCGATTTTTCTTCTTCGATGCATCCCTCTGGTAGTTTTCAATACTGACGGGAAAAAAAGCTTTGAATGTAAACCAGGTGAAAGCAGGATTTCCATTGCGACAAAACCCTTCGGTTCGGATCATTGCGCGCTCTTGACGCGATTCACACTTCGTACAAGGTCGATCTCGACGAATAAATTGAGTTCATTACACGCTTTGTAACCAACAGCGCGTTTAATTATCAAGTCGTTTTACGTCATGTAAATTCTCTGTCGTATTTTAATTACAAAACTTCGCTGAAGTTGCTGAAAGTCACTCTCCTTTGTTGTGTCTATCGCACTTTTTTAGAAACTATTGTTTCTATTTTTGACGCACAGTGTGAGTCGATAAAAATAGTCACGCGTAGATTTTTGAAATAAATCATTAATGGTAATCAATTAAAAAGAAGTACATTTTAGATAGATATTGGTTATGTCATGTATTGCAATATGAATTCATTTTTTATATTCTGTACATCCTCATGCATCATTTTTAATTTTCACGTTTTCCGATGCATAAAATAGTCATCTGAAATATTATTATAAAATGAATATCTGTCAATGATTCCTGCAGATCTTTTATGGGACTCTTTTATTTTTAATTAATGCAAATTAATGAAGCTTTCATTTTAACAAATCGCAATTGCAATGCATTTAGGTACACAAACCTTTCTAATGAAATTAGTAAATGTTGTTAATTTTCATTTGTCGAACAAAATATGGATCGATTTTGATGGGAAATTAAGTGAAATTGACTATCGAGAGTAATGCTCTGCACCTCGAATTCGAAAGCAATGCCTCGTGGTGGATAAACGTATCGAAGCGTTTTTCGATCCTTTCCTTGAAACCAAATCGCTTGATCAGCCTTGAGAACACCTTGCATTGACGGTCGCGTTCTCGAGCTCGTGTTTTATTACCCTCGTAAAAGTGCTCATCGCCTTCTCTTGGTGCGGAATAAAAAATATGATAGGACGATCAGAATCAGGAATAAGAATTCTCACGAACATTGACTTCGTTGGTGGGTTAACTTTTGCGTATCTGAACACTGTTAAAAATGTTTCATTAAATATTCATTAAGGAACACTAATTTTCATGAACGCTACATTAAATTTTCTTCAAAATTCAATAAATTCGTGGTAAATTTGCATCAATATGTGTTCAATGTACGAGAAACTTAAATTTAATGTATTATTTATTCATGAAAAGTGCATTAAATTTAATGATTTTTTAACAGTGATATCTTCGCCATTACTAGTTTTTCGTGACCTGAATCCAAATAGCATACGTTAAACTTAAATATTCATTTTCGCGATTTTTAAAACTGTTATGAATACAGTTTAATTTTCGGAAAAATTATTAAAAATGTTGAAACTGGTGCCGTGTCGCAATCCAACACACTGTATTTGAATACGTTACGTGACTAAATGACATAATTCGTATAAAGTGATTTTTTAAAACTGTGATATAATGAGGGGTTTAATAGAATCGTTACCAGCAAAGGACGATGACGCGTACAAAGCGTGAACGTTACGCAACGTGATAGTTCCCTATAATTCCAGCTCCCGCTTCCCATATACACCAGCATGGGAACTAAACAAATTTCGACGTAACGTGACTACGGCCGCGCTAATTGCATTATGGAGATCGTCGCCCGACAAATGGGTGAAGCTATCTCCGTTACAGAAGCGAACGATTCACTGTCGTGAGACAGAGTCATAAACTCTCGGCTCGTTTGAAAAAAAAAAGAGCTGAATATTCAGTCACGATTCGCGATGCGAGCGCGATATCTCGAGTGGAATCATCGCGGCCAATTATTGTGTTTCGCATCTGGTTTTGCGCCACGCCAAGAGTTCTCGGTTAAATCGCCTCCCCGTTAATATTGTTGGAACACCGAAACGCAGCTGTCAATCAGCCGCAACGACGAGGGCGTGAAATATAATTCTCTTATTGACACTGATTAGCGATCGCTGAAAACGGAAGCTCGACACGCTAATGACTGCATAATTGTGTACCGATAGAGCCGGCCGCGTCGATCGCCGTTTATGCTGTCCCTCCTTTTATCTCTGTCGATGGGTGATAGATTTAGTTCGACTACTACGTTTAACGCGTCTTGTTTAAAGAGGTTCATCCGGTTAAGGAATTAACAGATAGATCTCCAATAAACAATTTGATAGTCTATAACAGTATACCAGGATAAGGACTAAAAATAATTTTTAAGTCATTTGGATACCTTAATGATGAGATATTAATATAAATATTTTTTACAATTCTACATGTAGTCATATGGAAAAGAGTGATTTCCCAGACTTCTATCGCTAATTTATTAGGTATTGACAGACAGTTTTGAATGAAACTTATGTCATATTAAAGAGAAAGATTTAACGAATATTTTAATTCCAAATTTAGGTAGATTGGCTGACTATGAATCGAGGAATATACAAACGAAATCTGCATATTTCAGCAGTAGATAACCTCCGTTATTAACATGTATGCTAGTCAAATCAAGCTCCCATTTTCTATAACTTGCATTTCACTTGCTACGTACCAGATGAACCTCCTTAATTAAATTGTGGTAACTATCGTGGAGATGAGAACTGCTTTTGTCTATAGATAAACGCAAAAATTAATCTCAGCATTTGAACGATCATTTTCACAGCTGACGAATATTATGGTCGTCAGAATGTTTAGCAAGAATATAATTTGTAAAAATACAATCGCGATCTTATGAGGTCGAATAGAACCGTAAACCGCGAATTGAAGATTTTATCTTCGCGCGATAATAAATAACGTTTACACGTTAGGGTTAAATGCGAACACTGGCTAATGAGAAAACTGAGTTATAAAAAAGGAACGTTCGGAACAATTTGTAAACGGTGTACCGTCAGAAATATCATTCTGGAGTATCGTTGGTGATTCATCACTATCTGTATGCAGGTCATTGAGGAGCAACATAAAATGTTTATTCAGAAAACAATCAATAACGTCGTATTTCTCGAGGGACACGGGAATTTGTTTAGACAACGTACCATGTACGCATTTCAATCAAATACGGAATTAGAATTTTATTCACGAGCGGTAGAAGAGGAAAATAATAAGTATAATAATAGAGAGATTATCCCTTCCACTACTAGGAACGGGATATCTCGCATTTTAATTTCTTTCCCGTTCTATTATGAACGAAATACTATATTATGCACTTTATGAAAATGAAATGGTGAATGGAAATGAAAAATGAAAAATCCATTCGTATGACAGTTCATTAAATGAAATAATTGAATATGGCGTACTATATTTTTATTTTTACTTTGTATAAAATGCTTTGAAACTTGACGTGACACATGATGCAGGATAGTATATAAACGTAGACACGGACGAATAGATTCAAAATAGATGTATGTTAGTTTATAACAGTATATTAACACACAGTATATTTCACGAACGCCTATTACTGCGAACACACGAACTGTAAAAAAGCATAACCTTGTAGAGTAGGTTTAGTCGGTTCGAAGGCATATTTGATTGTTGTTGAGAGTGGATTAAAGTGTTCAAGAAGTGAAATAAAAAAAAAAATAATAATTTAAATAATACTTATGTATTTCGTATAATATTTTATTAAAAAATATTTAATAAAAAGTGATGAAATTATTTCGACATCCTCAGTATTTGGCTGGCAGTAATTAGGGTTCTCGCAGTATTTGACTCGCAGTAATTGCCTCATATTCGCAGCAATACCTGTATTTCGTCACCTTATAAAAATGATTTACTTAATTTAACGTATACGTCTTCTTGAGATATAATTATTTTTTTACACATTTATAACATAATGAAACTTGTTCAAAAAATAATTTAACTTGAATCTTGTATTAAAATAGCTGATTTTCGCGTTGAAAGTTACCTTGGATAAAAATTCGCAGTAATTAGCATATTTACCCTATACGTTTTCGTATACTTTTCTCTGACTGTGACTTTGAGGTTTTGGGAAAATATTTCTAGGAAGTTGTCCTTTTATACCCTCCCCCTTAATTTGATAAATTCGTCGAGAAAATAGAAAGAGAAGGGATTGAACTGCGTACGTTTGACC
>SMSR01014112.1:45979-68314 GCA_019453355.1 Ceratina japonica
CACGTGTTTTCTCCGTGATAGGAAATATAAGTAAAATCAGAAATGAAACGACAACAGAACGAAATGACACTTCATTCTCGTTGCATTGGCGATTCATGCCAGAATATGTATACAGTAACACGAGTAAAATGTGTATTCTGTTTTTCAAAAAGAGCAACAAATTGTTACATTAAACACTAACCAAAAAGTAGTACGAATCTAAACTGAGAGATATACGTTATTACAGAACATGAATGTACACTTATTGCACTAGTTCTTTTTGCAGTCCCTGTACGATCATTTCGTGTGCATGTTTCATCTCTGTGTGCGTTTGTATAAAACATAACTTGATCAAATCCACGGCCGAGTTGCCAGCAATCTATCTACAAAACTCGATTGATCGGACCGGGTTTAAAGAGTGTGTTCGAGAGTGCCGACAAACCTGGGGGAAGCTAATAATATAGTTAACCGATGGTCGTCTCGCCCGTGACGTTCTCGAATAAATCCCAACGTTTACACGATCAAAATATTCGAGATTTTTAAAAGATGTTGACAAAATTAATTAACATGGAAAGGATGGAATTTATTTAAATGTGATAATCGCAAAACACTTCGTATGACTGAGAAAGTAGATACAAAATGTTCCGGAAAGATTGTTAGAGCTGAAAATGGCAGATTGACAGGGTCATATTGAACACCAATTTCCTTCGGCCGAATATAAAATGGTGCTTGGTTACAGAATTATTGATGAAAAACACGGACCAATCCGGAACACTCTGTATCTATTACACTTTTCCAGTCATACAAAGTGTTTTACGAATATTACATTTAAATAAATTCCATACTTTTTATGTTTCACTTCACCCAGAATTACATGGGAATGTTTTTTCAAAATCGTGTACATTTTTATGAATAGGTCATTTTATAGGTCATTGTATTCGTCTTAAAATACTCTCTCAAAATGTAAGTAAAAAAACATGTCGTTCCATTTAAAAAAATGAAGGTGACCTTCAAGAGTCCTAAGTACCTCCACCTGCAAAAAATCTATTATCGCCACCGGATGGCGTACTGTGCAATTTTATTTCAGCAAATACCTCTGTGAAACTTACAGTTTCGGAGATATCTGAGGTGTTAATAGTTATTGCCCCGCCCTGTATATAATTCTCTCATTCGAGTTACGAATTGAATGTTTCAATACACTAATTTTTCAATGAAACAAAATAAGTCACGAGGATGGAATTTTACGTAGGGTTTTTACGATGGTACGAAGTTTACTCGTAAAACTAGACTTACAAGTTTCTTTAAATTTAAGAAACTTTTGTCTGAAGGATTGAACTGTAGTTAAGGCAGGCTTTGTATACAGAGTCATTGACTACGTACAACGTGTAATTGTAGAGAGAAATCGTGATTCCTGGGCAGCAAGGAAATAGAAGTAGCGGACGTATTTTCTCGAAATAAATGAGTTTGAAATCAATTGCTTTCGCGTGCTCTTGACGTTAGATTACGTACCTCTTCACTGCTCGTTTCGCGTTTCTTTACCCATTAACTTGTTTTCGTTACTATTAGCGTGAATAATCTCTTTCCATGAAATGGAACGGAAGTTCGTTCTAGAGACGAAGCGAAGAGGACTTGTTCCGACGGATGAAAGTGAGATTAACGTTTACAATTTATAGTCTCCGCACGATTCTCTTGTCCACTGCACTGAAAACGAACCTTCATTCACCTTTCAGTTAGGTTCGGGATCAACCCTAACTTCTCAGTAGATTTTCTTCAGGATTAACGCGGTTTCACTTATGGCTCGTTCCATTTTTTATGATCTGTACTAGTGATGGCTAGAACTGCTACTTTTGGATCACGAGTGATTCGATCACGTGCGTTCCAAATCATCGTGATTTTCGTGATCGCTCCTCATTAGTGGATAGTAGACTGTGAAAATCGCGTCAATTGGTAAACTACCTTCGAAGTGAACTACGATATTATAAATATACGAGATGTAACGAAGGGACAAGTAAATATTATTTGACAATATTAACAATACATTAATATTGCAATAGTAAATCTATAATTCTAATTTCATAATTAATACAGTTCCATAATAATTAATGTCATTATCATTAAAATTAAATATTGGGTTTATTTATTAACTATCAATACACAAATTCGCAAATATACAATGTAATATACATGCATATAGTAGATATGGAAGTAGAAGGAATAATTTCTTTATAGGTTTCTTTATTTCTTATTAATGCTTAAAACTACAAATGTAACAATTAGTTTAAAATCATATTGAAAATGTCTTTCTTAAATTCAAAAGTTACTTTTGCGTCGTAGATATGAACACGAAATATGTATGTTATATGTATAGTGAGTCCACTCAATATGAAAAATCGCGATCAGGATCGTGATTTTATATATTCACGAGGAGTGATCGCGATTTTACGATCACTGTGATAAATCACAGTTAGTGATTTCGAACGTCATCTCTAATCTGTACAATTAACTGTTCATAATTAGATAATTATTTTCCCCCTTGGCAATGTTTCACTCCATTGGAATCTTGCTGATTAGAAATTAGTCATTATTAAACAGCGATTTTTTGTATTTTAGAAGCGAAATTTTCATGTACATACAGCTTGGGACAGTGAAGTTTAGCCAGCTCCTGCGTTTGTGTGCGTCTCCTAACCTAACACATTGATATTTAAATATGGATGTATACATATATAACGAAATTTCATTGTTTTCTGCTAGGAGACGCACACAAACGCAGGAGCTGACTAAACTTCGCTGTCCCTAATTGTACATATGTATATTAATTGATTTCCGTTACATGAAATTGAATCATAATTAAAAGACTGTTAAGAAATTGTGAATAGAATCTTGGATAACGGAGCGTAGTTAAATCGTTAAACGAATGTTTCGAGAAACCGGGGGAAAGGAAATAAGAGGAAAATTGTTCGCAATCCGACGTCGTCGCCTGTTTTTCTCTGCAGGATAGAAAAAAGAGTATTTTTGTCTGCTAACGATAATGCGCGGCCGAGATTCTTTTGTTGAAATATCGATTCGCGAGCTCGGAAATTCGTCCTGTTACCTTGACCAATGACATTTCCGCGCACCGTTTCCAGAAAAAAAGGTATGCATTTTTGCACCGAGCGTCGCGCACCGTTTCCCCCCATTTACGAAACAAAGAGGAGAAACAAATCCATGAATGCGCGCACGACGACCGATCGAGAAACAACCGCCCTTATAATAATAATGATTGACTCGGAAAATTCTTTTCGCGAGGGAAACCAGGTCGAAGAGAAAACAGAGAAGGAAAAATCGTTCGTACGTCTCTTTTTTTTTCGGAGTAAAACGAATAGACTTGTTCCCGATGCCCTGATGATTCTCGAAACGTCAAAGGTCAGGCGAAATGGAAATGGCGAATCGTTGCGTATGAATTCGATCGCGTCGTAGCTCACAATTCGATCAACCACCCTTTTGACTTACCGTATCGATTCGAGTAGGACGAGAAGTTACGATCGGTCAAATCTATTTTGGGATGATGAAAAAATCCGGGTCAAGCGTCCCTGCGTTTATTAGTCTCTCGGTTCGTCGAGTTTTGATGAAATGATCACGCTAATTAATATCGGCTTGGTCAAGGGATAATGTCAAATTCCTACTGCGCATGGTGATGTTTCCTCGTGTAAAAAAGTAACTCTACAATTAGCGAGGCATGTGCGTATTGCAATTAATGACGTGAATCGTATTCACTTATCTATTTTATAACAGTTAAAAATATATGAGCGATGAAAGCATGATAAAAAATTTGTGGAGCATAATCCAAAAATCGTCCCGAGTCGAAATTTTAATTCTGATTTAAACCTTTTAGTTCTACACAAGGTTTTGGAGGTCTAAAGTGAAATTGTATGATAGAGATTTTTTCATAAGCATTAAAGTCTTACTATGACCTCGAGGTTCTACTTACGTCCGCTTTAGACAAGTTGAGGCCTAAAACGGAATTTATATAATTTTACTCTTTGGCCTCGAGGTCCTTATTTTTATCGGAATTTGTTGATTCTGATTTGAGCCTAAAAGCCCTCTCTTTCATATTACTACGGAAATACTACCATTTATATTATAGTTTGATAATAGAACTAAAAAGAGTATTAAACAATATTTAAAATTGTTTTAATTGTAAAAGCTAATAAAATTACTGTTTTATTTACCAAATGTCAGAAACTATTGTCGACTTAATTTTTCTAAATTGATGGAAACTCTTAAAAATAAACCTGTTAACGCGCAGATAATTAAATTTGGTAAATACAAAAATAACTACACGAGCTTTTGTAATAAAATAAATTTGTAAATCTAATAACTTTAATATTCCTCATCAAACTATAGTCAACGTATTTAGTAGCCTTAAATATCAAATATTAAGTGGTTAAATAATTATTATTAACACAAGTAGTAATAATCAAACAATATTGTTTCGATTCTAAAATTTCATTAAACCATCATTTTCTTAAAAATAGTGATGAGTAATTATTGACAGGAATCGAGTATTAACTAGCTATAAGCAATGATAGATAATTAGCATCTAAAATATACTAACAGTATATTTTATAAAAGAAACAATCTTGTTTGAGAGAGAGAGAGGTAATCTTTATTACTAGAACTGCGTAAGATCTAGGGGAACGAAAACAGTATTACATGTAGGATTTGAAGATTTAAACCGGAACTTCTTGACTTTGAAGGTTTAAAACATAAGTTAAATTTCTACTCGGGGTAGTACATAAAAAAAACAAGCTGAAAAGAATATTTTTAAGGCTTGCTTGTCGACAAAAATGAGTATGGAAACGCGTCAGGCACCCGAGCATTAACTTCCGCGGTATGAAACATTTGTTTCTGTTCGTGTCTGTGTTATTAAACATCGGTAATGTCACGGTTCGCTTTCTGTAATTTTGGTTGTTTAATAATGATTTAAAGAATGAGGATAAGATTAGCACGTTTTAAGAACCGTTTTCTCAATGTTATAAGTGTTCGATATGTTGACCGTGTTGCTCTGTACATATGTAGCTTTGCTCGTTGAACTAAATCATTATGCATTTCTTTTAGTTAATTATGTATATTTCTCAAACCTTCAAACGCCAAAACGATGTTCGCTTTTAATTCCTCAATGCTGTTATTATCCTTGGAGTACACTGTATGTTTAATACAATCATAGAAAAAAGAGTTTCATACTCTGAAACTTTCGATACACGGCTATCTGACGGATTTTCAAATTCGTTCATCTCGAAACTCAAATCTTAAATGAAAAGTAATTCTTCTCTTTCAAGTTATTTTTGCATATAGAATCACCTCAGCCGGTCATATCTCAACTTTTAATCAACAAAGCTGGTTTGAAAATTACAAACGATGCGTACAATACCTATAAATAGATTAGCATTCAGATTGAATCGTGCTGTTCTCTTTACTTCGTGCGAACCGAATTGCGTAAATTTGCCTCGAACAGGAAAGTTCGAGTGTCAACAAATGTTTTAAATAAAGGAAACCGGCGCGTCTCGATACGGATTTGCATTTCCCAACGAACAATCGAAAACGCGGTTTGATCCCGGAAAGTCTGTAACTTTTCCTAATTAAATTCCCGCGCATTGTGTCATAGTCGGGTTTTGCTATGAGCGTGCTCACACACACACACCCGCGCGCGATGGAAGTTGCGCGCGCGCATGCTTTTGTGTTTTCCAGGCCAGACCGGACGTAACTAAATAACTCGGGTTCGTGCAAAAATGATCGATTCCGTGGGTAACGCCGAGCCGGGCTAATATACGTCCCGCATATTTCACGGCCCTGGTATCCTCGACGAGGAAACGCGCAATTACGGGATTCTCCGTTCTCGTCAAGAGGCGGAAGAAGCACGAAAACTTGGAGCAGCGTTGAAACTTCAGCTCAAAGCGAAAACCTTCTCGCCTTGGATACCCGCTAATAATCTAATCTGTTCGTCAGAACGTTTAGCTCTTGGAACGTTTCTCGCCGTTTCTCTATCCTTTCGTACAATTTTTTATGGACCGAATTGGTTCCCGCTTTCTCTTCCGCTCGCAGCCCTGTATCGAATTACTCGACTGTACCTGCTAGTTAAGGTGGCTCGTGCACCTGAGAATAAATATATAGATTAACGTAAAAAAATTATATAATATACTTTAAGGGGGTTTGGGAAAAAGCTCATAAAAAACAAACTAAAAATGATATTTTCATAATTCAAAGAGCAACGTATTAAGGACGAAATAGAAAATAAAACAATGTCATTAATTTTTTAATGCTCATTGAAAATCATACGCATAACTTAATTATAAATACTCGTGATAAAAAAAGAATTGAGTTCTCTCTTAAAAAACGTATTTGTACATAAGAAAAGACATCGTTTCATCATAACTTTATATAAACCACTTAGTACGAAGTATATACTTTGCATTTTCAATTTATTTTGTTATAAAATATATTATTGATTATCTAACAAAATAAATAATATTGTATAACAAAAATAAAGGATAACTCCACGGCAAGCGTCGAATGGATTATCTGATCCAAAATAAGTAATTAGTGAAATAACATTCCCGAAACAAAATGATGTTATCATAAATATATATACGATATAATTTTGCATATTATTAGACCATTTATAACGTATTATAAATTTATTTTGAGATAAAGATCTCTCGCAATGCGGATAGTAAAGCGCTACAAGGTGTGGGCCGATATATCGGCATCCGGCACTAGAAGGGTTAAACTATATTATAACTTTTCTTTTATTCTTTTGACACTTTTAAGTAGTTCTTAATATTCTTAATGAAAATTTAACTAACAGAATTCCAAATAATCTCAAGGGTCTTACGAAACCCCCTGTTCGATACGGGACCAAACGTATGACCGACCTTAAAGTAATTTATCTTCCTATCGATAATTCTAGCTCGAAGTTTATTGGTTTATCGGTTAACTGTTATCCAGAGTGTCTTCGCTGAATTCGATATTGATCCACTCGGTCAGCGTTGGTTTCACTTAAATCGTTTGCAGTTTTCCTTCGCCCGCTACCCTAATTTGCATTTCCTCCTCTAAAATGATGTCGCGCCCGTTAATAGCAGGGGAGGATCTCTGTCAGCAATACGAGCAAGTACTCAAAAAAGTGAAACGCTTCCCTTACCGAATTTGATGGGTCCCTTTGCGCGTAAGCGGTCCACGTGTTTGCGTTCGGGAAAGTCAAAGACAGTTTATCCAACTTTAATAGGAATTCGTGTATGATACAGCAACTTTTTCTTTGCTGAGCAAAGCTAGACCATGGCTCCCCAGCCGTGCGAGATAGGTTTCCATGCGCGGTTCAAACTACAGCAAATACACCGATTTTATACCAATGAGGATACAGTTGCTAAACAAACATTTTAAAAACGTCATCGACCAATCATTACCCGGTATTCATAGTCAGAACTTATTTTTAAGATTGCCTTAAGTATTTGCTCAAGTCCCTGTTCCCTGAATAAGACCTGGAAATATGGGATAGACAGGTATAGCAAATGCTTAGGAAGCTCTTAAAAATAAGTAATGACTATGAATACCGGCCTGTATCATGATAACATAATATGAATAAGGAACGCCGAACGGTGGGACACACCTTTGACTATAGATACCTGGACTGCTGGTCCGGTAGGAAAACGAGAACCAACATGTCTACTGGTATCGCCACCATGATGAACACCTAAAATTTCGCAGAACTAAACGTGCAAATCAGTGTAGATTCACACGTATAGGAGACGTGTCGTACACTGCTAAATGATTGTACACCTGCAAATTCTAATTTCATACATAAAAAAAGTTGTGGAGCATAGCAGAAAAAGTGTTCAATATTTTTAAATTAGAAAATAAGATATTAGTTAAGAACTCAATAATAGATAGTATTTCATTTTATGACAAAATCCTCTTTCATCCTTTTACGTTCTGAAATATTCTTCATTTTGAATACGTAAAAGAAAGTTTAATTAGCAGTTTAAAAAAGAACGGAAAGAGAAAAATTGGAAATTTCTAAGGGCTTAGCTATACTGTCTATTGTACACCATTTATATTCAGTGCTTTAAAATTGCCGCTTGGTCACGTGTAGGTGTTGAAGGCGGTGCTTAAGTGTCTCACACTGTACAGTGTTTGGGCAGCCTATGCAACTGGCAGTCCAGGTATATAGTCAAAGGGACACACTCAAGTGCGAGAGAAGACTATAACCTACTGGCTGTTTCTCTCGACTAGATTTGGGCATGGAACAGATAAACGAAATTCTGTAATCCTCCGAATACCGAGTCGATTCAACAGCAAATCAACGAACGATTAACAAGTCACTAAAGCTGTTAGTCAAAATCTCTGTTGTTCGTTATTGGAATATGCATGTGTGATTGGCCCAAACTCTTGACGAGAGCCTCCCTACTCCCTATACGCTTTATCCTCTGCAAGCTTGTGAGATATGTCGTGGGCAAGAGAACGAATTGAACAAATCGCGTAGCATTTCGGGAAACGAAAGAGATGCCACGGCGTGCCACCGCGCCGCGCCGCCCCGCGCGCCGCTCTATCGATCGAAGGTCGCAATTATTTGCACGACTGAAAGTAAGTTTCAAGGATTTCGCTTCTCTCGCCGCCTAGTCTTTCTTCCCGTTATTCTTCACTCTTACTTATTTTCCACCACTCTGTTCTCTTCTTTTTTCCGCCCCTTTTGTCCGCTAATTGAGCCGCGACCTTCGATCGACCTCGCGATCGACGCCGCACACTCTTTCTTCTCCTCGACGCGCGAAGACGAACGCATTTGCACAATTTGGTTTTGCTGTTTTGTCAATAAATTCAAAGATACAAAGTGAACGATCGAACGATGAGAATGTACCTACAAGTGACGAAGTCTTTTACGGCCAGAATTAATGTTCACGGTTTTATCTGAAAAGATCGGTATTATTTAACCGATTTGCATTATGAATCTGATCGTGTCCTGATCGTCAGGAGAATAAATAAAAACTACAATTGAATTTTCAATGGATCCCGCGAATTATTCCGCGGTTCGTCCTATCGATCGGACAGTGCGATGAATACTCCGCTCAAGGATGCAAACGGGTTAATCGAAAGCAATTTTTCACTGTTCACTTTCTACTTGAATTTTGTCCTGTATCATCCGAAACGAGTCCACGAATTCGTCCTGATCTCTGTGCACAATTCGATGTCAACTGCTTATCGCGAGCACTGCATTGTCGACCTTTCTCTGTGCGCGCGTGTGTGTGTCCCGCCGCTTTTCGCGAGATCATCACGAATCATCGATGAATAGCGATTAAATACGTACATACATACATACATACATACGTACATACATACATATTCGTTTTTGTCGTTATTGTGATTGTAACTGGGTGTTTCTTGCTTGCAGCACCAGAGCGCCGCCCAGGCATTGGTGAGTTGCATGTCTCTATCTCTTCTTTCTTTCTCTTTATCTTTACTTATAACTTGCACCTCACAGCTGGAATTTGTTAATCCCATATTTGTCGAACCGTGGCAAATTCTAGAATGGATTACACATAGAAACGTGTAAACATGGATGTACTATATATGTAAATATTCCAGAGATATTTGTCGATCGATTCTGATAATTCTGATGTTTGTTTTCATAATTTAGCAAATATAGGATAATTATGTTTCCCTAATTCGTGTAACATATTCTACAAATACTTCGGGTGATTAATCAATGTTGACTTTTAATAAAGAGCACTTGAGTATTATTCTTTTTGTTGATGAAGATTAACAAAAAGTTCTCGAATTATGTTCGAGACATTAGTTGCTTTTCCTGAGAAACATTATTCTTTAAGTTGTATCACTGCCTATAAATCATATAAGATAACGTTATTAGATAACAAACAGTTTCAAGAGAAGAAGAAATTCGGATGAATGCACAGATATTGGCCAACATCTCTGATTTCAACAATCTTTCGATATGATAAAAATTGACAGTCAATAACAGTCAATAACAATAAGTTTCTGAGATATTTATAAAAACCTGTTGCTACTAGTATAACATTCTCATGGAGAGCTTATGCATACAATAATTATAGAAATCTGAGTTTTGTCTATAGCATCTGGAGAGCTTGTGCATACAATAATTGCAATCTAACTTTAGTCTATAGCATCTATTGTTCTAACGTCTATGATCTTATACAGAGGAGAATAACAGTTTCAGGTATCACCGTGATTTGATACATGCATAATGTCCGGCATTATAGTGATCGAAGTTGCAATGATAAATTTTATTTGTAAAGTTTGCAAAACTCCAATTTTTTCTTTAAATCATGTAGTTGTATCACAAGAAGGAACAATTTGAGTTGTCCAGACGATTTTTAGTGTAATTCTTACATGTGTAATCGCAAGGATACTTGAGAAATGTATTCTATTTGGTAAAAGTACTGTTAAAAGCATACATATACATTTGCACAAGATAGAACGTAATGAATCCAAATGATCTTTGCAAATATTTCGAGAACGACAACTTATAACTTGCACCTCACAGCTGGAATTTGTTAATCCCATATTTGTCAAACCGTGGCAAATTCTAGAATGGATTACACATAGAAACATGTAAACATATACATATATATGTAAATATTGCAGAGATATTTGTCGATCGATTCTGATAATTCTGATGTTTGTTTTCATAATTTAGCAAATATAGGATAATTATGTTTCCCTAATTCGTGTAACATATTCTACAAATACTTCGGGTGATTAATCAATGTTGACTTTTAATAAAGAGCACTTGAGTATTATTCTTTTTGTTGATGAAGATTAACAAAAAGTTGTCGAATTATGTTCGAGACATTAGTTGCTTTTCCTGAGAAACATAATTCTTTAAGTTGTATCACTGCCTATAAATCATATAAGATAACGTTATTAGATAACAAACAGTTTCAAGAGAAGAAGAAATTCGGATGAATGCACAGATATTGGCCAACCTCTCTGATTTCAACAATCTTTCGATATGATAAAAATTGACAGTAAATAACAGTTTCTGAGATATTTATAAAAACCTGTTGCTACTAGTATAACATTCTCGTGGAGAGTTTATGCATACAATAATTATAGCAATCTGAGTTTTGTCTATAGCATCTGGAGAGCTTGGCAATACAATAATTGCAATCTAAATAACTTTTGTCTATAGCATCTATTGTTATAACGTCTGTGATATTATACAAAGGAGAATAACAGTTTCAGGTATATTGATACATGCATAATGTCCGGCATTATAGTGATCGAAGTTGCAATGATAAATTTTATTTGTAAAGTTTGCAAAACTCAAATTTTTTCTTTAAATCATGTAGTTGTATCACAAGAAGGAACAATTTGAGTTGTCCAGACGATTTTTATTGTAATTCTTACATGTGTAATCGCAAGGATACTTGAGAAATGTATTCTATTTGGTAAATGTACTGTTAAAAGCATACATATACATTTGCACAATATAGAACGTAATGAATCCAAATGATCTTTGCAAATATTTCGAGAACGACAGTTGACTCCTAATTTGTTAAAGGAAACATTCGTTCGGCGAGCTGAGCAATATATCCAGAAAATTATTGAACTCGAGAGGTTGATCAGTATCTGTACATTTATTGTCATTAACCCTTTCCTTACTGGACACACGTCCGCAAGTAAGCTTCTTCTGTACCAGGAATTTCTCCGCAGGTTTCCACGTTAAAGTCTTGCTACACTATCATGTAAGAGACCAGCACAGCAACGGTCCGTACGATCTGTGGACCTCCAAAGTCCGTACAAACCTTTGCTGTGCTGATCCGTAGCATGATAGTGTAGCCAAACCTATACATATAGAATGAAATGCATTTGTAGTTCATTGGTCCCGAATATAGTCGAACTACTATAGAAAGGGTTAAATAAGAAGCAGTTTGAAGGAGAGAAAATTGGGCTTAATACATTCTGGCTCTGGGATATGAATACTATACCACAGCCTACTTTAATAGCTAGCCATGCTGAGAATAAAATGGCAACACCGCAGGAGTCTGGTTTTCCTATAGTAGAACCTAACACAATCTATAGCATCAACCTCGGACTTCCAGCAGACTCTCAGTCTCTCGGCTTTTCATGTTTTGTCTCTGTCTGTCTCTTTACTTCTAACGTTGATCCTCCAAGGAAAATACATATACATAATATTCAAACAAAAATAATGAAATAAATACTACAAATAAGGGAAGATTTATTTATTTATATTCATTTATAGTGATTTCTATTTAATTTACAGATTGTTTTATCGCTCTCCATATTGATATTTTTCTGGAAAGACCGTAAATATTTCAGATATAATCATATCACAACAGAAAACTGTCCCGAGAGTCCACAAAATGAATAACATATTTATAAATATCCGAGACACTTATATGACTTGTACTTGCTATATTTATAATTATTATATATTCGTTATACATAATTGATTACGAATTCTACAAATTAACATAAGTATATACTAAAGAAAACGTTAACTATAATCGCGAGTACAGTTTTGTCATTCGTGAAAACAGGACTCCTGATTCCGCCATTAACAGTGGTGCCAAGTCTCTCAGCATGGCTAGTATTAGAGTCAGCTGTGATTATACTTCTATTTGTGTGTCTCTACCTCTCCTATGTACGCGTTTCTCATTCATGATCGTTGACAAACTTTCTTACACCGTCACGTTGCATCGGTCGCTAAACTTACGTACGCTACTACGCAGGAACTATTTTTCTTTGTTCCAAACATGGAGAGTAAGTAGGTATTGTAGAAATGTATTCCTCTTATGTTAGAACACGTCGAGCAGCCGATAGGCGTTCTCGCGATGCATGGATTCTCTGTCTCTCTCTCTCTCTCTCTCTCTCTCTCTCTCTCTTCTCTCTGTTTGTGTCTCGTACTTTATTTTCCCACGTCGTGTCATGTGCTCCGATCGATGTATTTATTCATGACAGCATCAAAACTTGAACTGGGTGTTACAAAAGTCTTGTGTTCTCTATATTTCCGATACTCTAGACATATTCGTGGATGGAACCAGGATATATTCCCTGCAAAAATATATAAAATACATATAACTCATGCTCTCCCCGTTATTGTAAGAGTTTTCAGTAAAAATAAGACATAATATGACATTACTAAACTACGGATTTTTATGCAAAATGGAACATATTACACAATAGGAACATTTTTAACAGTCAAACATTGCAAAATTCAATTGACTTTTGATATTTCGTATAATTTATTGTATAGGACTGGCAATAACTTTAACTCGGTAATTATTGAAGCCGATTTATTCTTCACGTCGTTCGCGCACAGCTCGAGTCGAAATTCTACGCTGTTCGATTCTCTCGTCTTAATTCTGATTCACTCCTTAACCTCCGTCCAAGCACACATACTGTTGCCGATACAACGTTGTTGTTGAATGAACGTGCTTGAACATGCTCTCACAATATGCGACGGTTAACCCTTTCGGTACGAGCGTTCTGTCCGCCATGACACTCCCGCTGTACGAGGTGCCATTCCGAAAATACGCGCATAGCATGTGGTCAGTTCTCTTTTGTATGAAGATTTACCTAAACGTTAAATAAATACTGTTCTCTTAAGGAGGTTCATCCGGTTAAGGAATAAAAAATTTGGTAGTCTATATCCCCGAGTCGAAATTTTAATTCTGATTTAAACCTCTTAGTTTTACACAAGGTTTTCGAGGTCTAAAGTGAAATTGTATGGTAGAGATTTTTTCATAAGCATTAAAGTCTTATTATGACCTCGAGGTTAACTTACGTCCGCTTTAGACAAGTTGAGGCCTGGAACGGAATTTATATAATTTTACTCTTATTTTTATCGGAATTTGTTGATTCTGATTTGTGCCTAAAAGCCCTCTCTTTCATATTACTAAGGAAATACTAGCATTTATACACTATAGCTTGATAATAGAACTAAAAAAAGTATTAAACAATATTCAAAATTGTTTTAATTATAAAAGCTAATACAATTACTGTTTTATTTACCAAATGTCAGAAACTATTGTCGACTTAATATTTTTAAATTGATGGAAACTCTTCAAAATAAACCTGTTAACGCGCAGATAATTAAATTTGGTAAATACAAAAATAACTACACGAGCTTTTGTAATAAAATAAAAACTTTAATATTCCTCATCAAACTATGTATAGTCAACGTATTTAGCAGCCTTAAATATGAAATATTAAGTGGTTAAATAATTATTATTAACACAAGTAGTAATAATCAAACAATATTGTTTCCATTCTAAAATTTCATTAAACCATCAGTACACCATTTTCTTAAAAATAGTGATGAGTAATTATTGACAGGAATCGAGTATTAACTAGCTATAAGCAATGATAGATAATTAGCATCTAACATATACTTACAGTATATTTGATAAAAGAAACAATCTTGTTTGAGAGAGAGAGAGAGGTAATCTTTATTAGTAGAACTGCGTAAGATCTAGGAGAACGAAAACAGTATTACATGTAGGATTTGAAGATTTAAACCGGAACTTCTTGACTTTGAGGGTTTAAAACAGAAGTTAAATTTCGACTCGGGTCAGTATACCAGGATACCTGAAAAAAATTTTTAAGTCATTTGGATACCTTAATGACGAGATATTAATATAAATATTTTTCACAATTTTACATGTAGTCATAGGGAAAAAGAGTGATTTCCCGGACTTCTATCGCTAATTTATTAGGTATTGACAGACAGTTTTGAATGAAACTTATGTCATATTAAAGAGAAACATTTAACGAATATTTTGATTGCAAATTTAGGTAGATTGGCTGACTATGAATCGAGGAATATACAAACGAAATCTGCATATTTCAGCAGTAGATAACCTCCGTTATTAACATGTACGGTAGTCAAGCAAGCTCCCCTTTTTTATAACTTGCATTTGACTTGCTACATACCAGATGAACCTCCTTAATAAAACAATCTTTCAGAATACTCTCTTATTAACTGTAGATTTCATTTGTACAAACAGATTGTCACATGGATGCTATTAGATATATCTGGCACTTGTCCATACAGGTCATCAAATGGACGTCGGATATATCCGGCGCTCGTACCGAAAGGATTAAAGCGGTTCACACTTTGATACATTCTCTTTGTTAGAACGAAAAATCGTGCGGAGGTGATGTAGAGAAATTTAAGCGTACGAGGCACAAAGAAGAAGTCCTTATTCCGATGGAAATTTCGTTTACGCGACCTCGTTGTCACCTCTTCGAAGTTTAGCTGGTATGCCGGTTTCTGATCTACCCCTCTTTCATGAAGCACCCTCGCTCGATTCGGGGTGCAGTTCCGCGCACACGACACACAAGTGGCAACTGCAACAAAAAAGAACCGTTTATCCACGCCCTCAACCCCGTTCCCTCATAATAGATACATAGGTAGATACGTACATGTTACACATCCGCGTTCGTACATCTGCATATACATACATATATGTGTACATTGAAGTACATTCAGACGTATTACAAAATAAACGGTAGAAATAGAGAAAGCGAAAATAAAATTGCTCTGACAAAAATATTCCTCGTAATTACGAAAACGTTTTGGACAAGTTTTTTTCCCTATCAGACAACCGAAATCTCTTTATACAGTATGACAAAAAAAATTGCAGTAACTCGCGCTAGATCACCGTATTATTAATATTGATAAGAAGTTCGTCGGAGAAAAATCTCTTCTTTCTATGAAAAGAGATTTGTTTGAAGCATGTCCATATTATTATTAATTATACTTATTATTAATTATAGTATACAATAGTATATAATAGTGTATAGTTGAACGGAGGTAAATCAAAAGACAAAGATTTCCGCAGAAGATTTACAGTCAAACTTGTTGTCCTTTGTCGCGTATTCTATATGAGAAAAGTTACGATTTTCTATAATAACAGAAACTGGGTCAGGAGTAAAACTTGTGTAATTCCGGGTCTATCGGTTCCGATGGCCGATTCCGGGTCAGAAATGTTCTCGAAGAACAGAAGCGTCGGAGTTAGAGGTGTGCATCATACCTAGTTTCTCAAACCAAGCTACTCAGAGTAAATTCTTCTCCTCCCTCCGCTTGAATAGTTTTCTATCAAATTTAATTAACGCTTACGGCTCATCAAGTTACGCTTCATTATCACAACTCATTAGTACAGCCTCGAAGAAATTATCTCGAGATGTTTAAAATTTATTTATTATATTATCAAACACAAATATTACATATATTATTATTAAACACAAATATTACATATATTATTAAACACAAATATTATTAAATAGTGTAATAAAGAGTGTTAACCATGAATAAAACGTTCGTGGAGTTTTTTAAATGCTTGCGATGAAAAAACATTATCAAAATAATTCAGGTTGAAAAAAGGGCGACTCGGTTCACACTGAAATATGTATTTGCATATTATTCATTCCAATTGCTATCCGAAACTCCGTTCCGAATCGTTGAAACGATCGCTTCAAAGAGACCCGTTTCTGGTTTATCTACTTTCGAAGAGAGTCGGTGAAAATTCACTCGTCCCCAGAGTTCAATTCGCCGATCTACTTCCACATATTTTTTTCTTTTAATTTCCACTTGCCTCAAAAGATCTGACTTTACTTCGGCTAAAAATTATCGAGTTATTATCCCCGCTTCACGGAGACCTAGTCGTTGTATACTTGGCAAACTCTGTTTTGCATGCGAGCCGTAATATGATAATTTCGAACCGCGAATCACGTAATTACATACGCAGGTTTGTTTCAGCGAAACGGTTGATAGGTTGACAACAAAGGGAAGCGGAGCCGCGCAATTCCATGACACTTTGATACTGGAATTCGACGCGCGCTGTCCGCATGGCTCTCGATTATCTCGTGAACTTTATCAACTGAACCGTAGGATAATATTTCGGATTGAAAAAAGTGAGAAAAATATCGTAAACAATAAAAGGACATTAAATGCAACTGTTGATCCAATTAGAAGCGAACACTATATCGGCTACGATACGAAATAAAAGAGTATAAAACTGAGTATTGACATTTAGCTTATTCTCTTTCCATTTAAATGTGAGTAATTACGAGAATTATACAAATATAAATTGAATTAAATGAAAGAATCAACATATTCGTATTTATTAATACAAAATAAATACAATTTGCTAATTTAATATGTTAAGAGGAAATATCAGAAAACAGAGTACTTGTATCATTTCTCCCGTTTTATTTCTGGTTTAAGTGATAAAATGAAACTATTAAAACGAACAGTGATATAGACAGTGCAGACAAAGGCCATTAAATCGCGTAATTACTAATCAATTAATAAAAATGACAATTTCAAAACTAATAAAAAAATTGTATCGGGCACAGAGTTATTGGTGGCAACGTTTTAATCCACATTAACGTCCACGAAATGTGTTACTCCTCGACGGTTAGTATAATTTATAATGTGCAGCCCACCCAGTCTCTATCTCCTTCTATTTCTCCCGCAGTTTGTGATATTTATTGCTTCGTAAACGGCCGCAACTGCTGGTCGTTTGTGCTGGCTGGAGTTAGTTGTTGATTATAGGCCACAATATTATCCAACCTGGACGGGATGAGAAGTTTCGATTGTCATTGGACGTTCCACTTTTATTCTCCGTTTTCCTGGGGAAAACGGCAGATAACCACGTAAGCGTCCGCTAACTTTTTTGACATGCGCGATTATTCGATATTCAAATGGACACGATGCTATACCGGTTTTAAACGAATAATTATAGGAAAAAGAATATATGGAATGACTGCGATACGTGTTTCCACTGCGAATTGCATGATAAAGTTGATTGGCAGAAAGTACGTCAAGCTAATCCTTTTATTGTACACATTGTGTGATTATCGAGTGTCTAAAAATAAAGAGATCCCTTTTAAGAGGAAGATCGTAGAAAAATGAGACCGTAAATTTTTTATAATATTCTATGTTTATAAGTTATGTATATATTGTTTATAGTTGAAAAAATCAAATCTTGGTTGAGATTTCTTATACCCGCCAGAATTAATTGCATATTTCTGATGAACAGATCTTGCATAATACATACATATATTGTCTACATTATTACTATAAATGCGTACAATATCTGCAGTTTAGTTATTCCTTAAAACAATTGATAATTTGATGAAATTCTTTTTAATAATGAAACACAATATGAGAAATTGTTTTATGAGAAATCACAGTAGACTGGCATTATACGATTGTATGATTTTCAATCCGCCAATTGTCATATTGACATCAGTCAGCAAAAGTAATTTCAGGTTAATTCTCGATTATTCGACGATCGAGCCACTAGATAGTAAAAGAGAGAATTTAATTTAAAACAGCTTAAAGACGGCTCGTATACAGGGTGTTTACGAAATCGTGGTACAGGGGATGATTCTTCGCATAAAATCTAGTCGAAAACAGGGAATATAGTTTTTTCATATGAGGTGTCATTTTCTTTCTCAATCGAGTTCGAATATTCGTTAGGTACGCGTGTACTTAGAGTCTAGTTTATTCGCACAATCTAGTCCGTAATTTCCATTGTTGCTTGCATCTGTAAACAGAATTTAGGATGTGGTACAACTTTAATTAATAGTTAGCCGTAAATTTGAATAATTAATTTATTCTAGTAAATTACAAGTGTTAAAAATACCCACAGCAGGTCAAGGAGTCTCTACATTGTTTATAAACACAAGCGGCAATGAGAATTGCAGATTAGACCGAGTGAATAAAGTAAACTTTGTCCAAGTACACGCGTACCTAACGAATTTTCAAACTCGATTTTCTCGAAAATGACGTCCGGTATGAAATAATTATATTCCTTGTTTTCGACTAGATTTTATGTGAGAAATCATCCCCTTGCGGGTTGTACCACGATTTCGCAAACACCCTGTATAGACAGGTCTATGCAGGAAACGTTCTTGGACAGAGATTGCGGCGGCGAATCGAAACCAGACCGATCATTTATTTACGAATATTCCGCTGGGTCTCGAGTCGGAGACAATGAATATATGTGGGTGCACGTTAACGCTCCTCTCTGTATGTATTCGATGCTTTAACATTAGCCGATGTTCCATTCATGCCTCAAAGAGGCTTTCTAATTCATCGGCACTCGCTGCTCTCCGCCTTTGTCCCTTTTGTCTTGTCTTCACGGGCAATGGTCCTAGCGTTTTAGATTAGGAAGCAAAAGAAAATGTTTCTAGTCTCGTACAAATTACTTTCCCAGAATAATGACTTTTTCTCGCGACCTAATATAATGTACACGTGTATGACGCTGACTCGCAAAAGTATAAAAGTACATTAGTTGATGAAACTTTATATAGGGTGTCCAGTTACTGATGGGAACAATTTTAACCGAGACCTAATTCTTACAATCAGTCGGTCTATTCTCGCCGTCCCGAGAGTCCAGGATCGCGAGTTTTGCGCAGCTTGAAAAATTGTAGGAATCGGAACGAACGTTTCAGGCCTCACGGATACGGCCTCAGTATACAGGGATAAACAAGATTGCATTGGTAAGTGGTAAGAGGGAGATGGATGCGCGGGACGATCAAAAACTGAGCTATCCTTGGTTTTAGACTCTCGGTACGGCGAGTATAGTCCCGGGTCGAAATTTTAATTCTGATTTAAACCTCTTAGTTTTACACAAGGTTTTGGAGGTCTAAAGTGAAATTTTATGATAGAGATTTTTTCATAAGCATTAAAGTCTTATTATGACCTCGAGGTTAACTTACGTCCGCTTTAGACAAGTTGAGGCCTGAAACGGAATTTATATAATTTTACTCTTGGCCTCGAGCTCCTTATTTTTATCGGAATTTGTTGATTCTGATTTGAGCCTAAAAGCTCTCTCTTTCACATTACTACGGAAATATTAACATTTATACTATAGTTTGATAATAGAACTAAAAAAAAGTATTAAACAATATTCAAAATTGTTTTAACCCCTTGCCGTACTTTAACGAGTCTGACTCGTGATCATAATTTTATACTAAGTATAAATATCATGACTCGTACTCGTGATCATAATTTTGTAGCAAACGTGGGTATCACGAATTAGACTCTTGGTTATAATCTCATGTCCACCGAGAATGTGCTAGGTTTGTTATGATTATAAAAAACGGAGGAAAACGATTTGAGAATGCCCGAAGTTTTCCGAGCTAAATGGCACGGCAAGGGGTTAATTATAAAAGCTAATACAATTACTGTTTTATTTACCAAATGTCAGAAACTATTGTCGACTTAATTTTTTTAAATTGATGGAAACTCTTAAAAATAAACCTGTTAACGCGCAGATAATTAAATTTGGTAAATAAAAAAATAACTACACAAGAGCTTTTGTAATAAAATAAATGTTTAAATCTAATAACTTTAATATTCCTCATCAAACTATAGTCAACGTATTTAGCAGCCTTAAATATCAAATATTAAGTGGTTAAGTAATTATTATTAACACAAGTAGTAATAATCAAACAATATTGTTTCCATTGTAAAATTTCATTAAACCATCAGTAAACCATTTTCTTAAAAATAGTGATGAGTAATTATTGACAGGAATCGAGTATTAACTAGCTATAAGCGATGATAAATAATTAGCATCTGACATATACTTACAGTATATTTTATAACAGAAACAATCTTGTTTGAGAGAGAGAGAGAGAGAGGTAATCTTTATTAGTAGAACTGCGTAAGATCTAGGGGAACGAAAACAGTATTACATGTAGGATTTGAAGATTTAAACCGGAACTTCTTGACTTTGAAGGTTTAAAACACAAGTTAAATTTCAACTCGGGGTACTACTGCTGTACGTTGCCCCTGAGAACCACAGGCGATAGACAGTCTTGACTCCATTAGATCCAAATTTTAATCGCTTATTTAAAAAATGAAACTTTAAACACAATATTTTTATTCTCAATTTGTACCTTCCTTTGGCTTCTAGAATCACTTTTTTTATTTCAAGTCTTCCCAATTACTTTCGCCAGTGGCTGTACATATAATTAAAAAGTTTTTTCGTTCGCGTCCTACGCAGTCGGTTTGAGTACCTCGTCGAATGTAGCTACTTTTGCCGTTATTTGACCCAATTGTGCTACCGTCGACGACCGTGAAATATTTTAGTCACCTACTCCTCCTACAATTATGTCGATCGAGTCTTCGAAACAAAAGAATCTGCCGGACAGGACGTGTCGTCTGTCACAACCACGCACCCATTTTTCATCATCTCCTACGCTCGTAGCAATGCAATTTCATTTTTCAAATTTATTCCTCGGTTGCCTTCGTTTCAGCCCTTTGCTATGTTCGAAGGTCTCAGAAATTTCAAGGACCGATCCTCGGGCTCGATCAGTTGTAAAATCCCTTCGTTACAAAAATAAGTCGAGTGTTGTTACACAAACACGGTATAATAATATTGACAATGATTAGACTTCGGTCTTTTATGCAACATAATTTACGATAGGGTAAGGTAACAAAATGACTTATTTAATTTAATGTATACGTTTCCTTGAGATATAATTGTTTTTTTAAACATTTATAACATAATAAAACTTGTTAAAAAAATAATTTAACTTGAATTTTGTACTCAAATAGCGGATGATTTTCGCGTTGAAAGTTACCTTGCATAAAAATTCGCAGTAATTGGCACATTTATCCTATCAATTTAATAAAATGAAATCTAAACTGAGCTAATCTTTTTACCTTTGAAACATAATGATGTGTATTATATTTTTAATGTTCTGCACATTTTTGCATATTGCATGTACTCTTTATATTTTGTGTAATTTCATTTTTTTTATAAATGCATCAAGTCGGCAGTCTGACAATAATCATGGGCTATAATTTAATGGTTTAAGCTGATGGTTCATAATAGTTCGTACTTGAAACCAGCTTGAAAAATGCATAAAACAAAAATTCAAATCATGTGAATTATTCGCGTTCTCATTTCTCAGTCAGTCCAGAACAAATATCCAGTTGCCTCAGGTTCCGCGCTCGTTTACGGATACAAAAATGGGATCCACTGTTTCTCTGTCGATTTCACGCCGTACGCGAGGCTGCTAGAACTTGTTTATTCAAAACACTCGTCCTTGGCGATGCCTTTGCAAAAGATGTAACAATCGAGCGCTGACGCTCTGCATTATTGGAATGCGACGGAAAAGCAAGTTCAAATGAATCCCAAGACTTAGCTCGCGTCTACTAGTATACATATGTATATCCGTCCATGTTTGGCTAAACGGGTGCACTCTTGAAATATTGCCAGCTACGATAAACGCCCACGCTNTGATTTGTGCCTAAAAGCCCTCTCTTTCATATTACTACGGAAATACTAGCATTTAGAC
>SMSR01014114.1:0-10621 GCA_019453355.1 Ceratina japonica
GAGAAGGAGTTTGTGAAACAGGTAAATGTTTGCCCGACGTTATAATTAATTAGCTAATTCCAACGTGCCTCGATACGCGATACGCGCGTTTACCTTGTCGTTTGTTTAACTTCGAATCGCACCAGTGATTGAGATTGGTTAAACAATTTGAATAAATATTGTTAAATAAATACGTCTACACGCGACACTCGCGAATAATTGCACGAGGTATTATATTGTAATCAATATCGACGACGGACGACGAAAAGAATTGTTGATCGATCGATCCATGATTAATCGGGGAGCTGATTAATTGCGACGATTTAATCTGTGCCAGTGGGCGAAGATCGTCGTTTCCCTGGAGCGGGCAGTGTCGCAGAAGGACGCGCAGAATTATCTGCAGGAGTACAGCATCAAACTCGGCCCGGGGGATGATCCGAACAATCCCGCCTGCGAGCAGCGCGGCGTCTTGGTCATTAAATGCAAATCGAAAACCAAGGCGAAACAGCGTAAAGGCGCGGTGGCCAACTGGAAGGTAATGACTCTTTCATTTCCCCATTCGCCATTTTATGTGAATTCCAAGTTCTGCTTCTTTATTTGTGATTACTTACATTTGTACCAGGCTTGTGACATATTTGTAACGCGTCATTTTCTTCAAGCTTCATAAGCCTATTAAAGATTTGTAAAATGAGAATTTCCGGCTTGTCGATCCCTTATTATCTCATCCTAATGTGTGCGTGTGTTTGATGATCGCAGCGTGTTGGGAAGGTGACGATAAACGAGCTGAAGAAACGCGGAATTACTGGCGAGGACCTGCGACGAATCATGTGGGGTCGTGCCTCGTTTTCAACTCCGGTCAAAGCAAGGTAAGATCTATATAAATTTCCCATATGTTACAATTAAACGGCTACGAGAACACTGAGAAGCAGAAATAAGAGAGAAATAGTAGCGATGGTAGAAGAGAGATCAATCGCGAAGGGCTGCCTGCACATAACGATACGCAACATCTATACGTTACAAGGACACGACACAAGGACAGGATACAAGTAGGCAGGAACGTATGAAGTTTGCTTGAGATGCGATTCTATCGGCTTACGATTATCACCGATGGAACGTGTCCTTGGAGCAGTATTAACGCGGAAGGCATCGAAGTTACGATCGCCGATGGGATATTAACGTCGGCAAATGTCACGGTAGCCAATATTGGCCGTTGTTCAGCAAATTTTGGGGCTGGTCGTAGTTCCGGTAGAGGCGATCGCAAAGCTCGGCCAACCTATCATTGCAAATCCCTCTGTCATGATACCCGGTGCTAAAGACAGTGGAATTTGTAGCGCCCCGCGTTAATGGTTTCAGTGTCACGGAAGACAATATTGGGAATTTAGGGACCGCGGGACAAAATACCGAGGATTCTGAACAATTAACAGCTGGAAACCCGATTGGATCGATCCATTAGCCAATAGACGAAATCATTGTTTCATTTGAATAATATCCTATTCTCACACAGAATTCAATTTATACGATGAGAATATTATTGACTATGTAATTATTATTCGTTTTTGAAGTTCTGTATTATTCTTTTGCATCGTTCAGAATTTTATTGCAAATTTCCCAAGTTCTTCGAATAACAAACTTTCACAGGGTGTAACGCAGTCACATAATTCAGGAACGATACAAGTGACTTTCTTTATAGAAATTCAAATTCTAAAAATAAAATCTTTGCGAAATTTCGAGGAGAATTTTTGGAACGATGTTTCATTTTCGCAGTCCAAATACAGGAGGAACCGAGGTTTCGGCTGTGACCGCTGGCTTCGGGGATGCTTTGACCGCAGCGTTGGACGTTATGGCCTTCGCCCACGACATAGACTTGTCCAGCGCTACTGAAAAAATCCCAACCAACATAGACCCGAAGCAATCAAAACCCAAGGCTACCAGCAACGACCCGATTGATCAGAAGAAAACGCTGGACGTAGAAACAAAGAAACTTGATACAGAAATCATATCGAAACCTACGGACAATCGTGAGTTGAAGGAAGTACCAAACCAGTTGGACGTTCAGAAAATGAACTTGAAGAACGCCACTCGTAAGTGAAAATCATTTACGCAATTATTAATTCGTATTTATTCTGAAAACAGAACAAAACAGAACAGAAATTGAATAAATTTTAATAACAATAAAAAATAAACTAATATAATGAGTTCACTGAATAAAACGACTCATCCAACAAATAAAAATTATACGGTTTTTTAATAAAAGCAACAACGTTTCTGATTACAAAAATATCTGACTTATCAATGAAACTGGGATACATTTAAAAAATATTCCCGTGCATGTACATAGGCAGATTCATTTCGACTAGATATTTTCGATGTTGTTCCTGTCGTCGTTGATCCCGTTTCCGGTCGCGAGAGGCGAAACAAAATGCCGGCTGTTTCAGGCATCGGTGAACAACAAGCATTTCCCATTTTTAGCTACCGAAAAATAATTCGCATTCGTCAGGATTTAACGCAGCTTTGCCAACTTTTATTACGCAGAGGTTTCTGTGTGCGTGTGTGTGTGCTGTATGGAAGGACGTTAATAAAAGTTGGGAAACGAGTCTGCGCATTAAAATAATGAAAGCTATAGAGAGGCATCACTTACACATCCACAACGTAGTCTATTTGCATAAGACACGTACTGCCTCCGGCTACGACCTCAAAGCCATTTTGATTTCGGACCGACCTCCGATGGAATCAATGTAGACGTAATAAAACTCTGATCCGACCTTTAATTTCGGTCCCCTGTCAAGGGAATATATTTCCTAGACAAATACGACTGGCGAGCTCCGCTTTAAATGTTCCGGAAGTTCGATTTTGCCTGGAGATTTTTAAAACGTTTCTCGGCTTCCTTCGAATCCATGTAAATAAAAATTTCGAAACACTCGTGCGTTCTAGATTCGAGCACGCCCGAGGATTTCCAGGATCCGCTTTTGGAGCTCGTGATCGCCTGCGAGAGTGCAACCGATCCTGCGACCCTGCAGCGAATCGCCGAGCGCGCGGCGGCAGGTTTCGATCATGGAACCGCCACCGGCTCGAAAATCAACGTCAACATCTTGGAACAGTTCACAATGACTAAGATCGCGGTCGACGAACAAGTCACCGTTACTAAGAAGCAGTACTTCGTCGAATCGAGTGACAACGATTTCGCTGGTAATTATGAATCATATTTCCCGTTCATTATTTATCGCTACACAATACGAGATAAGGTTTAGCTACACTATCATCCAACGGACCAGCACAGCAATCGTATGTACGGTCTCTGGATCTCCGAAAACAATGGCGTAGCCTTAGGGACAGGGTATAGGGAAACAAGCCGACCACGACTGACCCTAAGGCTACGCCAGTGATTTCGGAGGTCCAGAAACCGTACATACAGTTGCTGTGCTGTGCTGGGCCGTTGGATGGTAGTGTAGCTAGACCTATACAAGACACTGTAAGAAGTATCGCATAAACTTTAATCGTGTCATCGCAGGTGACAATCTGTTAGGGACGGAGGCTCGGCTACGTAGAATAAAGTCAGCGAACAACAGGTATAATACGACACGTAGACGATCCCAACGTGGCGATGACGATCTATCGTCGACGTCTTCCACATCTGTTGACGCGAATCCTCCGTACCAGCCGCTGTTCAATGGTCCCAGGAAAGAAGAACCGACGAATGGATCGGTGAAAAGTCCGAGCAGCTCCGTTGAAGTTAATTCCGAATCTCCGGTTCAACAAAATGGGCCCGTCTGCGATTCCAAGAAGGGGAAAGTGAAGAAGCGCCGCCCGAAGACTGCCAGAAATAGGTAAATCGAAAGAGCTTCAGCGAGACGTTAAAAAAGATATGTGACCGCCTCGTCCCTTAAGAAAGTAACATTTTAAAGTTCGTCCATCGCTGATTAAAATGCCCAGATAAATCTCCGTTCCATCCAATCTAGTCCTGCGTAAAAATTGACAGCCCAATCGCAACTATCCCTCCCCCAATCAAATCAGGGTCGAAACGCATAAAACGCAGCACCGGAAATAGACAAGCGATAGCAAAAAAAAAAAGGACGCATCTTATCAGACATGTTCCACCAAATTCCCTCTCCCGGAATTCCGATCGAAAACCGAAATGTGTTCGCAGTTGCGGTGCCCGCGAATGAAAAAAAGAGAGAGAGAGAGAGAGAGAGAGGAGGAGGAGAGTAAGATAGCGATGGCACGTACCCGATTGACCGTTCATTTAATAGTTTCTGTTCCACACGATGCATGCACACAGGGTATCGCCGAAGGAAATGGAGGAGGGCGGCCGAAGAAGGACGGAATCGATTGACCGGAATAAGGCGATCTCGCCCACGGATCCGCTCGAGCCATGGAGCACACGCGGCATTAAGGACATGAACACGATATTGGCTTGGGAGGAGAACGCGCCGGACAGTCCTTAACGAAACTTTACGATATTATGCGCCGCCACAGCCACCGACCGTGGCTGCAGTCCTGCCCGTTCGACCCACGGAACGACACGTTGTTTTTGTCTGCGTTCTACGGAAGGTATTAAGGAAACTGGAGGTTCCTGGGAAACTCTCCAGCTACTCAGATTCGAAATTCTTCGGCGCAACGTGTTCTCCGGGGACCTGGTGACGGTAACTTCGAGAGTTACGTTTGCGGTCCAAGGATCGAGGGATCCGGAGGATTTTAGGGAGAGTAGAGGCTACCATTTGTGAAGCCACTGTGGAATGACGTGTGGGGACCGTGAGACCGCACAGTGAAAAGATCGATCGACTTTGTTCCTACGCATTTGTACAACGATCGACGGGATTGTTGTGTCGTGGGAGTTGGGATTTGTTTGCGGGAGTACAAAGAGAGGGATAGCAGTGGGAAAACGAAGTAACGACGGGAAAAGAGGAGGTACTTTATTATAAATCGGAATCGCTTCATTTGAATCATCAATCCCATGAAAAATTGATCGGGAAAAATGAGAACTGGAATCAGATTTTCCACGGGGCGGCGATGATACCGAGAGGACTATGAAAGAAGGTAAATAGGGAGGGCGGTAGGTAGTAGATATGTAAGGCTGGTGAAACTTTCCCACCTCCCGCGCGTATTGAAACAGTAATGATATGGGAAGGAGTCGACGGGATAACGAAATGAAAACACGTGCTGAACATCCGGGAATCGTGGAACTTGCCGTGGAAATCGGGCAGTCGCGTCGTCGGTGCCCGTTTACGCGTTATAACAGGGCCGCTACGCGTACCGTTGCTAGTTCTCCTCTCGTCTGGGGAACGATACGAACGAAAACTTCCGCCCACGCTCACGCCCCGTGGCCAGGAGGCAAAAATCACCAAGGTAGGATAATTGCCTGAATGTTCGCAAGTTCGCAAATTCCATTCTGACCCCCCCCCCCGGAACACCTTGGAACGATCCCGATAACTTTTAACTAAATTAACACATGTTAAAAACGAAACCGTTGTACGAGTACAGTGAAATTTTAACGAATCGTGATTGAATAAACCTCAAAAAACTGTCATTTAAATGAATCTCAGAGTAGAATGAAGGTGGATTAAAAATATCTAGTTTCACTCGCAATTATATAAAGTATGAGGACAAAGCAATTATGTACACTCCTCGGTTTGTATTAAATTTTAATTGCAGACCATTTTGTTGGCTTCAAATTAAAATAACAATTGTACATTTCAGTTGTGAAGGGAAAATCGACTTTCGTGATGAACATTGCAAAATGAATTATAAATAAATTATAAAACATTATTACTATCGTTGTACGGTCATGCTTATGCATTTAGAGTAAATATGAATGTATAAATTTTATACGAAACTGGTACGAACGTACAAAAGTAAGCTATTAATAAAAAATACGCTGTAATATTCAGAGGACTAGAAGAGGGAGTCACCGATGTAGCTACTCTTCTTTGTATTTGCATTTATGAAAAATAAAAATCTACATAAATATCTGTATCCTAATTATTACCCTTTTATAATTCACCAATTCCCACATATTTTCACTACCACAGCGTCAACTATTATGAAACATACTTTATTTCAAATTCTCATACGTGCCTCCCACGCAGAACGAGCTTATTTCAAGTGTTCGTAAAACAGGTTGTATTTTCCGCTCGAAATATATAATTACTGTTCGAGCTAATTACTCTGTCAACATAACTTGATATAAAGCAGAATTACAAATTTTTTAACAGCCCCTGATAGTCGAATTTCATTCTCTGCGACTCAGAATTTACTAGTCTTTTCGGGAACTAGCTTCCGTTTACTCAGTATGTTAATTTTTCTCTCGAGAATCAAACTTGGACATTGATGGTTCATAAAATGCCAGACTGAACTCTGAAATTTTCTGTTTTATACCTCGCGTTCTAAAATAAAATCAATCATCGGGCGATAAAAGATGGAAACATAAAGCGAAGTTTCATTATTCCTAAAGAGTGGGACGCGGGTTCTTTACCGTCCCGTTTCTCTCGGCACGATCGCTCTTTAAGAAACCGAATTTCTGGCACGAGAAATATTATGTCCTGTCGACGGCCAGTCGTGGCTGTCACTGTTTCGTTGGAAAATCGATTCGGAGAACATCGCTCGAAGCATCGGGCTGAAGGTGGCGGCGAGATTACCCGGACAGCGGTGAAACGCGAAAGATAAAATGTCGCGGCGAATTTTCGGCCCGGTCGAAAGTAACGACGAGAGACCTGCCGGTATGACAGTTCGTATCTCGTTCTGCTTCTTATTGTTCTTAACGGGATGCTGCGATTGCGTCCTGCCGGGGACGATAATACCCCCCGGACGAAGACAGCCCCCGGGGCAGGACAATCCGTACTGCCGCATCTGTGCTAATCATACCATGTGTCGGTTTCCGGTACGTATCAACGCATCTCAAAATAATTACGAATAGTTAACAGTATTCAATGTTTGATCGCTGATCGCAATTTTAGGTAATTACTCATTTCCTTGACTCAATTTGCGTTTCGTATAATCTTAGGTTAAAAAATCTATGTGATTTTTTAATGGCCGCAAAGCGCGAACAGCTTCTGCCCTTTGAATCGTCACAAGAATTCGTGTAACGAGAGGAGGAATTGTGAAACATTTAAAAAAATTCGCTGGTGCTTTAAAAAATTGGAAAAGGGTTCGTTTCCCTTTGACGGTTGCGGGGGCGTTCCCGCTGCTAATTTCATCGAATTCTCTTCAATTACCGCGTGGCCGGTACCGCCGCGAGAATCGGCCGCCGCCGTTCCCAGCATCGATTTCCGCTTTTAGCAGCCGCGTATCGCGTCGGGGAATTTTTATTTCTCGCCCGGGCGATACGTGCGGACAACGACTCGGAGGTGGCGATAATAAATGCGAACGGCGGCGAGGTGGCTGCTGTATCGGGAATATAAAAATCCATCGCTCGCCGCGAATTTGCGCAACAGGAAATTCGGTACGAGCGACGCTGCTCGTTATTGTAGAGCCCGGTGTCACGCGCACAATGCGTCTATTCTAGGTATCATTTCCAGCCCGGAGGATTTTCCACCACGGAGCATCCCGGGTATATGAAGTCTGGTTTTTTCCCTACGTTAATCCTCGGTATGCTAATTTTCGACGTTACGCAGATTTCAATTATTAAGGCCAGGGGGCAGCGCCGTTATTTCGACGTTGACACGTCTATCTTTTTTATTTTAATCTAATGCGAAGTACAGGCGACAACGCAGCCGCTGAGCTTCGCATAAATAGTCAGCTGCAAAATCGGATCGACGTCATAATCGTCGAAATAAATTGCTGTTATTTATTAATCCTGTATAAAAATTTGATCGACAACTAATGTAGCTGAATAATTTTCTTATTTAACAAGATTGGTTTTATCGACGAATCGAGAGAGTCCCAATATTTCTACGATGAAATATTGTAACGGCTTACTAACACGATCGGCTCGGACTTTTTAAACTTCGATCCGGTATTATTACAAGAAATAAAGGCAGATTGCAATGGGAAATTCGCTTGGAGCGTAACGGGGAACACGGCCGTGGCATGGAATTCCGAAAAATAATCGAACAGGAAATCACAGGGAATTTAAAAACCCACACGAAAGCCGAGATTAAAGGGAAATTAGCGATAACGACAGAGAACGATCGACCTAATGGCATTTAATCGAAAGGTTTCTTCTCACCTGCCTCCTCTATTAACGTTGATCGAGTGTATAGGAGGAAAAAACGGGTTCACCGTACGCCGATCACGCAATCTGTTTCACCCTCCTCTCAATATCGAGCTTCCTTTATTTTAATCGAAACCATGAATAAATCTAAACTAACGAGGCTCGCCGGAAAAAGTTGTTCCACTATCGAACTTCGTTTTTAACTAGATTTTATCAATAATTTGTTTCAACTACAATGAAACTGAGTTCTCCTGAGCTCAGGACAGGGCGAAAGGGGCTTTTAGAAAATGTATCACCTCCGTGAGATGGAAAGACACAAGGGCGGAGAAAAGAAAAAAGAAACTACTATCTCTGGTACACATCAAAGCAGATTCGATGAAGCAGCATGTCAAAGCTCTGCCTAAGGAAAGTGGCTGGTTCGAGTGCCTTTCCACTATATTCGATAGTACTTCGTACGAAAAGCTTAAAGAGGCTATTTTTATTGAGTACGAAATTTGCGAGCCGATGACGCTGATTCGTCCGGCTCGGATATAAAACGAAGTCGTTCGAACTTGAAGCCAATTACCGTTCAACGATTTAATCCAATATAGTCATTATTTTATGCCAGTGAAATTTCATTTCCATTCTACGGTTCATTTTACAATGGTTAATATATTCGGAGGAGAATAATGAAATTAATCTGTCCTACTTTCAGTACGATACCGACGGCTCCAGATGCCTGAATCTCCAGCACGAGGATTTAGATCGTGACGATATTGAGACGATACTTGAAACGCACAATTTTTATCGTAACAGGGTGGCGAACGGTGAAGAGCAGCTAGGAAATCCGGGACCGCAACGTCCAGCAAAGTTCATGATGGAATTGGTACGACTCATTCATACGAATCACCATTCTAGCTTTAATCGTAACAAGCTATAACAAAAATGTGACACGAGTACTCATGAAAAACTTTCCACGAGACAAGTGATCTTTGGTATCCAGGATCGCTTTCAGGATATCGATTGACATGGTGTTAATCATTCGTGTGACTGATACGATTCGTTGATAAGAATAATTACTCTCCTTCTAATCGTAACAAGCTGTGATAAAAATGTTAATGGAGTATCACATTTGTCCACGGGACAAGCCGTCATTGGTAACCGGGATCTCTTTCAGGAAACTGATTGACATCGTGTTAACCATTCGTGTGACTGATATGATTCGTTGATAAGAATGATTACTCTACGTTTAATCGTAACAAGCTGTAACAAAAATGTTAAACGAGTATCATATTTCTCCGTGCGATAAGCGATCCTCGATATCCAGAATCGATTTCAGGAAACCGTGTTAATCATTCGTATTCCAGACTGATAGCGATATTTGTTAGGACAGATCTGGGACGACGAACTGGCTCATATCGCGCGGCGATGGGTAGTGCAGTGCAACCTCTTTGAGAAAGATCAGTGCCGAGACGTTGGCAAGTAACTCTCACGGATATATACCATTTTTCATAGACCTTTACCGGTCCCTAGCATTTTTCAATATCCACCGGGTATTTCCTAACCGAAACCTAGCCAGTCGCGATCGATGCCCGTGCGTTTCTTCTATTTTATAATACATCATCATCCTTCTCCTGTTATTTACCAATTTCAATCATCTACTCTTCTTTATCGATTCCACTTTTTTATTTGACCTCTCCATTCGCAAACCCGGGAGGAATCGGCATTAAAGATATCAGGTAGTTGTTGCCTAAATGAAAAGCTTAAGGTTATACGAACACTTACATAAAAAAAATGACAAAGTATTGAGATTTTAATAGTTACTACATATTATATTAATAAAACACTACAAAATTTTAGATATTGTGCAAGCTTATTAAAAGAATTATTACATCTTAAATTCTCATGTCGAATGACAGATTTATAAAAATGTATAACAATGAGAGAATTTTGTAATTTTGTAATNTCATCTACTCTTCTTTATCGATTCCACTTTTTTATTTGACCTCTCCATTCGCAAACCCGGGAGGAATCGGCATTAAAGATATCAGGTAGTTGTTGCCTAAATGAAAAGCTTAAGGTTATACGAACACTTACATAAAAAAAATGACAAAGTATTGAGATTTTAATAGTTACTACATATTATATTAATAAAACACTACAAAATTTTAGATATTGTGCAAGCTTATTAAAAGAATTATTACATCTTAAATTCTCATGTCGAATGACAGATTTATAAAAATGTATAACAATGAGAGAATTTTGTAATTTTGTAATTTTAATACACGTTTTACGAATATTTTAAAGTTGAAATAATGTAAATTTCGAGGATGTCATTCAAGATATACAATAATAAGTATGCAAAAATAAGAATTACGCAGTTCCAAGTCACGTACAATCTAACAAAAAAATTCCAAGACTGTGTATTAGAACATAAGAAATTATGCGTTAAAAATTCTTTATGACCGAGGAAACCAGGTCGAACGATTTCATAAACCTCTGTAATTATCATTTTTT
>SMSR01014115.1:0-10053 GCA_019453355.1 Ceratina japonica
AAAACTGTGTCAGAAGCGAAATTGTATAACTACCGTTAAGAGCTAAGCTAAAAGCTCGGCGCGTATTAGCGGTCATTAAAGAATCAGAGAGAGAAGGAAATGCGATAATAAGATTTTACCGAAAGTATCCCATTGCCATCATTTTCTAATACTTTACACCTCTGAGCTCCGTGGATCCACGAGGTTCTACGGGTAATCTTTAAACCGCCATCCTCGGCTTCCTTAACCCTTGGTTAATTCCAGACATTATCAATTCAAGAACAGCTCCGGAGGCACTCGACGCGTCATCAATAAACGATCATCCCCGTTTCGTCTGTAAGTTCATCCTGAGGCATCGGTGTCGCCTGGATCGGCACGCGGGGATCCCATCGATCATCTCCGATGGTACAAGTCGTTCGACGAACGATCATGATCGGGAGCGAGCGGCGAGAGGAGGGAAAAAAAAAGGAGGAGATCGCGGGAGCAGCGGTTTTGAAGAAAAAGGAGCGGAACGGGAGAAATTGATCCTGCGTCGGGTCGCGGTGATCGTGTGTAGCCTCGTTACAAAATACTCGATACTCACGGGAGGTCGGCTTTCGTTCGAAACGGCTCTATCTTCATGCGAAACGCACCGAGAGAGGCAGGTGGCTACGCGGCCATAAATGGGTGATGGACGACGTAACGATCTCTTCACTCTCCGCTCTCGCGCGCACGTCACAATTAGCCATCCGCGGTAGACACGGGTTAGAACCAACAAACGAACCGAACAAACTGCGACCGACCGTCCCTATCGCGTCCCATCGCGTCGTTCGCACGTGGGAGCCCGTCTGTCGCCGCTCGTTCCGTTTGCCGCCAACGGAGGAATTGCGTTCGATCAATTAATGATAGACCCGATTAACCGTATTCCCTCGATGGCGAACGGGTAGGGTTTGACGCGAATATAAATTAACCAGCCGAGGATCGATCGTTTTACCACAACTCCGGGAGAGAAGGGGACAGGGAAATCGACTGCCGACTTCGTTCTACGCATTTCGACTTAGAATTGAAAACTTCGAGTTATGGAATTGATCAGGAATCAAACCTGTCAATTATATCGTTTCTCTATTGATATTGTACAAATTACTTATCTATGACAAATAGATTTTGTTTGGTATTAATTAAGAGCACATTAGAACGCTAAAAATTGTGTGAAACGAAAATGTAATTATATATTGTCTAAATACAATGTTTGTCAAGGAATATCGAAAGTGCAACAAATTGCAATGACGCACAGAAGTTCTTCGTATATTTTTTATTATCGGTACCATGCAGAATCGAAGTAACACTGTAACGCGCAGCCAGTGTCTCTCAAAAAGCCTACTTCAAGGGCATTATCTCCTATCTGAGCCCATAACAGAGAACTGGTCCCCAACTTCATTGGAGAACACTGGTGAAGTTCAATCTCGACCGGCTCCCGCGTCTGGCGATCTCTATTACGCAATCTCGGCTATCTCGGAGCACCATGAAATTTTCTGATGCAGTCAGCCACCACGGTGTGTTCGCCCCGAGGCCTTTGTCAAGGGCCGCGTTGGAAAATGCTGATTCTCGCCAATGTCGTACACGTCCGCGATAATAATTCGAAACCGGTGCCCGAGATTCTTCTTTCAGGAAACCGTGTAATCGAAAAACGTTTCAATTCGCGAATTCTTAGAGAAATCAAAGAAATGAAAGGGGAGAAGCGACAGAATTTTTAAGAAAGTACGGGAACAATCGGCGCTATTGATGAAAGGAGATACAATACCGTTTGAAATATCGAAGCGAATTTTTGAAATAGGGTCATAACGCGAGATATACGATCCCTAGCCGTAAGTCTGAACGAGGCACCGGGGCAAGCAAAAGGATCGAACTCTAAATTCTAGACCCCGTCAATATCTGACATCTGAGCAAACGAAAAGAACGGAGACTCGCGTCTGCCGGAAGAATCCATCGCAATCAAATTTCCTCCGCATCAATATTCGAGAGACTCCAGTCCTTTCCAAGAGAATCGCTTTCGATAAAATCCACGCGCTTCGTAAAAGTCGCGTTCTTGCGTCGAGGCCCTCGCGCGCTTCGACGAGGAATAAAAATAAAAAGGATTGTTCTCTAATGCCATTCGTTGTTGCATACTTTCCTCCGCAGATGCTCAGGTCTTCCGAAGAGCCTCAGGATTAAATTAAGATTTTTCAAAACTCAAAACTACAGAACAATTGATACAATTGTAGTTCTAATTCTAATCCATGGATCAGTACAGCGCGTTTCAGTTTGAAATTTACATATACTGAACAACGACTGACTGAAAGTGACTGACGAAGGTTTGTAAAAATGTAAAATTTTAGAATTGTGGGCCTTCCACAAACGAGATTTCGAATCTGGATATAAGCTTGAAGATCGATAGATTTGTCCACGACACGCTTTTCTTCGAGTGTCTAAAGTTAATCGATTTTCTTGCCCAGATCTGTTAGATGCTTTTTCCACCGGTCGACGCGAGGCTCACGATACCGATCCGGACTCGATTGAAAGTGCGTCCGGTCTCTGTTCATCGATACAACCGTGTATCTTTTTTCCAACGAATAAGGAATGAGCCCACACACACACACACACACACATACACACGTTTTTCGCGCAGCTTCGTAGAAGCGTGCCGCGTGGCACGAGATTGAATTATTAACAGATACGATCGACTCTACTCTCGTTACGGCAAGAGTGTTTGATCGACTACAACATCCGAGACGCTTTACGGATGATTAAGTCGATTTTATGGTTCGATTGTGACCGATCTTTGGGTTATCTAAAAACTACGCGCCTTCTTTGTCCATTTCAATTTTCTCCAAGTACATGAACGTAATGAAAATAATTCAAATAGAATTTGTTTTCTACTGAAACAGAATTATTCCGCATTTCTAAGAGAATAGATTTATTTAATTCATTTTGGATCAGTTATAACATAACTTGATTTTGATCGCGGTGCGAATAATGGTATCACGTTAAAATGATCTGAATTCTTTTTTCTCCGCGTCGCGTCGAGCCGCGTTGGTCGTGCGTTGAATTTTGCGTTCGCGATGCGACAAAAAGGTATCCCGACTGACTCCGCTCAATTTGTGAATACCGGCTACCTTTGAAGTCGCTCTTCCCGCAGGACAATCCCATTGAAAATCGCCTGGTCCACCCGTCCGGTGAAACGCTCGTGAAATGTCAAAAGTGCGGACCCGAATTGCACCGTCGCCACTCTGATGTTACTTGAAATTTTAGTTCGTCGAATGTGAATGTATTTTATACGCTTTCCCAGTCTTTTGTCCTCTTCACCCCCTTTTTTAATCTGTGCAAATACATGAAATTACAAGCGTTCATCAACTGCTTTCGAAAAAAGTGGGTTGGACCCGCTTTGTTTTTCCTCGTTCTCCATTTTAAGGTTCGACTTAATTTTTGTATTGCTTGGCGTGATTCCCGATGCGAAATTCGATGCAAGAAATCGAGGAGGGCAATTTGGTAGGAAGCGAAAATAGAAAAGTTTCGTCGTGCCTCGGGAGGAACTTCGCTGATAACGTTAACCTGCGGCAGTTAGGAAACTTCGATTGCGATGCGGGAGCTTGTATCGGAAGCGGGTAATTAGGTTCTTGACCACACGGACTCGGAAAGTTTGCGCGTTTTCTTTTGTATAGAATTAATCGCTGCATTCGAGGGACCTTTTCGAGCTTCCACCAGCTTAACCACCAGCCAACTCGATTCACAATTTCTTTACATTTTTTTTCCGGGATATTAATCAGCAGCTCATAATACATAATTTACTTTTTTTTATCACGTCTTACATTTCGAAATGATATAGCGTGCAGTATTTCAAATATTATACCATAATTAAATATTGAACATACGACTTGTAACTGAAGTTCACGATAGTAAAAAATTTTTATTAAAATTATGAGAGTTTTGTGAGGAAAATTAAAAACTGGATGAAAAGAGAACAATAGAATTTTCATACGTTCTAACAAAATTTATCTATGAACATAAATCTAGAAAAAAGTTGGAAGAGTGAATTTTCGAAATTACACAATAGCAAAGATTTCGGTACCGTAAGTACAGCTCGCCGGACACCCTGCGTAGATTATAGATTAAGGATATTTTCATTTTTCATCAACCACCAGTTGCGGTGTGTTCGTGGTCCGTGGCGAGCCATACATTTTGGTGGACGACTTAAAAGCTGGTCAGAGGTTGTTCCAGCCAGCTACTACTTCACCGTGCATTGAATCACGTACGACGACGTGATAACGATCCAGTTTAAAATATTCTTGCACTTTGAATTCATTAAAATAGCAAATGGTCGGTCTCTTATGTAATACAAATTTTATGGTCGCTTTGAGTAAAGAAATAGTTTAGCAATAGAAATTTCGGTTTATAAGACTATAGTAAAAAAATTGCGGCTTGGTCTCAAATTAAATTGTCATAGTAATCAGAAAATGATTACTTTCATACATGAAGAAAAGATTTGTTTGCGGATGACAAGAAATTTTACGCTCGATTTCGTACGCGAAGGAACCGGAGGGGAGTAAACAGAATATCGTATTACCAAGTAAAATGATTTCAGAATGGCATAACGTGCTCCATTCGAATGCGGGAATATCGTACAAATAACCGAGATGTTTGCATAGGATGGAGACACCGGGCAAAACTTATCTTTTCAAATGTTTCCAAGTAACAATGCGCTGATAGTTTTGGGCAAGAGCAATGGATAGAAAAAAATGAAAAGTATAAAATAGAGGAGGGTAAAGGAGAGAACCGTAAGAGAAGGTCTCGGAGTTCAGCAGCGCGACGACTGTTTTTACTTATGTAAAGTAAAGCAAATAGAGATCCCATTTCCAATAATAAGTCTGAACAGACTAGTGAAATAATGGAGCGCAAAGTGAATCCTATTTAAAAGTTTACTTAAAAGTTTGGAATTCAGGTTTTGCTGATTTAAAATTCGGAAGGCTAACTGATAACAAGGTTCTGCAACCATTAACGAACGTACTGAGATTGAAAATCTGACTAGCCCTAAAACTTCTTACATTATATTATTAGGTGTGACACTGCGATTACGGAGGGTCAGATTTGTTAACAGTTCGTTGTTGGCTATCTCGAGATATCCTATCATTTCGGGACGAGCTTTCGCATGGGAAGATGACCGGCCCATCCTACGCGGTGGTGGCTGGAGATAAGCAGAAAAGGGGACACAGAGGCCGAGGTGCGAGAGGGCCGACCTGGGTGAATGAAAAACAAAATGCAGGAAACTAGCGAGGGTACCGTAGCGAGAGGCGAACGATGCCGGTGATGCGGAGGAGGCGGAGGGAACGTTTGAAACATCCGCGAGACGAGGAGGAAGCGAACGAGGAGGAGCAGGATGATAAGAAAAAGAAGAGCCCGGTGGAGGTGAACAAAGGGCGGCGCAGCGGATTCGAGAACCGGGCAAGTGCATCATATCCGGGAGAAAAGGAACGAAATAAATTTGGCGATACTGCTTGCTTATTTATGATCGAGAAATGGGACTGAGTTTTAGGCGATTGTTGGCGCTGAACACGTATTCCGCGCGTCATTATGCGACTGAAATGGAAAACATAATTTCGAACCTAATAATACTGATCCCCGTTTTATACACTTCTGACATTTTCACTTTGCGATTGTCATTTTTCATTTTAATTCGCGCGCTCGATCGGTAAGTTTCAATGAAAAAACGAAGTGAAAAGTAAAACTGGAAGTTGCGAAAGCCACGTGGAGGTAAAGTAGAAAATCATACGCTATCCGAGGGAAAGAAGAAGAGTAATGGGCGTTTAAATATATCTTAAGTAACTAAGGAAAACGAGGTCCGATAAGAAACGACGGGGCTCCCATCGGCCGAGGCTGCACGAAGAACGCAAACAACCGCAATGGGAGTAGCGAAGGGGGCGAGCAAAATTGACACGCTATTGCGGCGTACTTAAGTACCCTATGGAAAATAGAATCCGCACGGGAAGAAAAAGGGGAAAGAAAAAGCGCGGTACGCAGGTATCGGGCCGTTAAACAGTGTCCGTAGAATGAGGAAGAAAAAGGGTCAAGGAGGCGGAGAGGAGATGGGGAGAGGAAGAAACGGAACAGCGAATCGTGATACACGCTGACGAGGAAGGAAGGAGTCTGCGGCGCGGAGTCAGTCAGAGAGGAAACGAGTATGTAGGCAGTATGTATACTTCTCTGTAGAAGATGATGCAGAGAAAGAAGAAGAAGAAAAAGAGGAGGAAAGAAGGGAGCCAAGGTAAAAGGGAGACAGGTGGTGCGAGAGCGGCGGCGGCGAGGGGACGAGTTCTGGGTTGGGTAAGGTGAGGGCTTCTACGGGTGAGTACCACTCACTTCATTGACTCGTGCGTACGCCCGCACGTCTGTCAGTCCATCCTCACTCACTCGATCCACACGATCGGCCACGGCCAGTTCTCCACGTCGAGCCGGACTCGGTTATCTCGCATCCTACTTGGTGCACGATTTCCCGCTGACGGCGAACCCGAAGCCGCCCCTGGAAACCAGCTTTCCCTCGACGAGTCCCGCGTACATTCGGTTTCTTCGTCGATCGCGATCGGTTGGAAGATTCGTGGTACCGTGAGGCGAAATCGTTCGGCGGTTCGATTCGCGGGTGAATGTCGGCTGTCAGGAAGAACAGGATGACCCTGACCAGTCTGGGTGGAGTTCTTGCCATCCTGATACTACTGACGATAGAGACCTCGTGGACCAGGGCCAAGCCTCAGCAGATTAAACCTGGTATGTGTCCTTCTGTGCCTTTTATTACTTAAGTTATTTCAAGGATTTTAACAATAGCGTATCAAAATCGATGTTTCATTGATGATCTTTAAATTTATGACCGGTCACATTGACGACGAAGAGAATGAAAATTCTTTTCCAAAAGCAGTAGTGAATTGATGAATATCTAACGATCACAGTACGATAGTCTTTAAAAGCTTAAAACGAATTGTAAGCGGGTTTCGTTTCGCACGTGTTACACCGAGAATACCGAATTTCCTCGGTATATTTCACATCTCGGGAAACCGTTCTCCAACGCCGCTACGACGGATTAATTAAAGCGCGGCGCACTTGTAACGAGGGAAGCGATAGTTCGGGTCTCTGTCTCCCTTTCGTCGCTGTTCGGGGATTATCAGAGAACGATCGAACGGAGATGTGGGATAAAAAATGAAACATAAGTACAAGTACTCGTTGTTGCTTCGGAACGATGAAGGGAAAACGCGTCCATGTATCGATAGATGTCAGAAACGAAAGCAGGTATGTTCCCACGTCTTTACGTCTCGGCGTCTCATGATGGGAGCATCCGAAACGTGGCCATTGTTCCTCATCTCATGCATCTTTCGCGTGGATCTACGTCCGTTACGTAATTCTCCCGGATCAGGGTTAACGTACCGACCGACGCGTGGTAATCGCATTACCGAGACGATCAATTAATATAAAAAGAAATTGTTGATATATTCAATTAGATGTTTTATATACTTTTTATTATAACACGCCTGCAGCAAGCGTTAGCGAGGTATCATTAACACAGTCCTGCCGGGTTAATTAACCTAGTACCTTCCGCGCATAGTAAGACGTTCCGCTCGCGAATTTTAATCAGACGGTTTAATCAATGAAAATTTCAACCGGCATTCTTTCCCTTCGCCGTTCGTTTTATCGTCGAATTGGACCGAACGTTGCCGGATGTCTCCTCGGAGAGCACTTCTTCTCTCGAAGTTCCGATCCTCGCCTAACGATCCGGCGGAATCGTCGTTTGAACGTTCAACTAAGGAGACCGTGTGCAGTTAAGCGTCGCGAACGTCCAAGAATAGTTGCCGGGATACGATAGGGCCGGCTAAACCAGCCGGGGAGTTTACGTACCTTAGCAGACCGCACGCTTTCGGCGTTATACGGCCGTTGTAAATGTCGAAGAACTTTAGCTGTTTCGCCGGCTGCAGCCGCGCCGCGCCCGAGGTTCCTCCTCTTCCGCGCTGCGGAATTACTGTCTCTCGTTCAGCGTTTCGCCCGCTCGCGTCTTTCGAACTTCCGCGACCCAATTTCGCGGATCTAATTCCATGCGTCGATTAACCATACAGTGCAATTAATACGTGAGACGAAGTATTTATACAATTCGTGAAGGTACTAAGAATTTAATATCAATATGTAAAATACACATAGTACAATCGTATATAATTAATTATTAATTTATTTGTAAAGTTTCTCCAAACGAAAATTGGGAAAGTATAAATATTCTTTATCAGTCAATCACTTAACGATTTTACGTATATAATTGTCATTATATTAATTTATATGATACAATAAACACAAGCTTGATTGTTCAAAGAGCGCCGATAAATCAATTTTAATTGTTAGTCGGCTGATGCTCGAGACTCGTTTATCACGCGGAGTATAAAGAACAATGGAAGAAGTTATTGATTGGATTTCATTTCTACAAACAACAGCGTGCAAATTGTTGAATTCCTCCTTCAATCACTTCACCTGTACAGAGTTTTACTGCTTACTACATTAAGAAGAAAGTCTTCAATAGGAAGACTAGAAACGATCTAGCAAGAAACATAGCAGCCTAGACTAATTTTTCATACAAATACCCGTTTCTTAGCTGATCTATATCGATTCCTGAGACGTCCACTGACAGGTACCATTGTTCTACGATCAATGTGTGTCATCGCAAGAACTAATAGACATCACCTACGATATTCCGTTCATTCCCTCGTAACATCCTTTACGATTTCTTATAAACAACAATTTTATTGTTAAGGAACATGATAAAACAAGAACAACATGATAAAGAAGCAAACGAAAAATTGTAAGGGAACTTATTATTGAAAGCACTTCAGAAATTGTAATTTAAATTATAATTTAATCTAAATTGCAAAACCTTTAATCAAAATTGTAAAATAGGAGTGTAAATTTCTCTGTTTCTTCTTCTGTTCTTTCTGATTGTTCGATTAGGCCGCGTCCAATTCTTGCACGAGCTGAATGAATGATATTGATTTTGCGTCACGTTTCCATCTTCCCGGACGAGCAAGCCGGAGTTATTCCCGAGGGGTTATTATCGGAGCCCAGTCAATAAAATACGTCACTTCTACAAATCCATGGCTGATGATTTTGTGTAACAAATCACATGACACGTTTTCCGTATCACGGCGAGCAACTGTCCATGCGGACCCTCATCTTTTTGCCCGTTTCCGACCGTGACGCGCGGTAATNGAATTCGCGTTAAAGAAAATCGATGAAAACGAAGGGATTGAACTTCGTCCAGTAGCGAGGAATAAAACGTCCTTGGTCTCTCTCGGTCGACCAATTAATACACTTTTGAACAGGTTTCAATCGGGTGTCTACGCGCTGTACGTATTCATTTCACTTTCCGCAGCCTTGACGGTCAGTCTTTGACATCTAGATCCCGCGCATCAGTATGGAAATGTTTCATTTTCGTAAAAGAAAAGTGACGGAGCCGGTTCCGCTGGTATATGACGGAAACGTTCGCGAATGTATCGAATTGCGACTACCCGATGTTCCCGAGGCGATTCCATTCACGGAGGATTAAGTTTTAATCGAGCACACCGCACCGGTCGCGCGTTCCGTCTGATTTTGTCATCTTGCCAGCTTTTGGCCTGCTTCCATGTTGCTTCATTGTTAACTCGCTTAACTGAAACCGATCGCGCTAGTACTTTGCGGTCCCAACGCAGCAGATTATTCGTTAATCGGACAAAATAAATCAGTGAACGATTAATTAACTTCGCTCCATTGCAATTAAAATAAATAAATAATTTAATGCGAGTGAAGAACGGATACATAATTTCTCGATCCAATCACGTCACGTCAAATTAAGAATAGATTGAAATTCTTTTAATTGATGAGCTCGTATTTTTATAATACCACGTTATGTATTTAAATTTTAACGTCCAATGATAGAATTTTTAATAATACTCGAAACGACCTGTTGTTCTTGGACGAATGCCTCAACAAGAGTCAGTTTATTAAACCGTTGGCGAGAGTGTCCCGTTTTTAATTATTTTTAATCGTTGTTGTAGATTAACACTT
>SMSR01014116.1:0-14528 GCA_019453355.1 Ceratina japonica
ATCAGTAACACAATTTGATAATTACAATATAATTGTAGTTTCGGTATTTGCAACGTGTATAGAAAAGAGCTTACCCGTTAAAATAGCACGTTGCATCTAATGTAACGTACCAGGTGTCTGGTTGCGGATACGGTATCAATATATTCCCGTCGCGTTTATCAGACGAAGACAAATTCATCGACATTTTGGGATTTTCACATACAATATTATTCTTAGCTCTACCTGGAACTCGTCCGCGTCTAACACAAATTGTAACTTTGACTAATTGCCTTATCACCACCTAAAAGATACACAATGAATTATACATAGAATTATGCAAGAATTTCTTTTACTATTACTATTATTATTCCTTACTTTATCCATTTCTAAATGTGCGCTTATGTCAAGAGTGCCACCAATATCTACTAACGGCAAAATATTAAATTGTGTTACAACCGGATGCACATCAGTTAACATTACCCAAGATGTTAACCATTCCCTCCCCTGGAAAATCAATTTATTGCGTGAAAATGTTTAATAATAATTTATCTTCACTGTGTATAAAAACAGTGTAATACCTGCAACAAGTAAACTCCTGAAAATGTTTGCGAATGCTTTATTCTAGCAAGCTGATATCTTGGAACACAGGGATCATCAAGAGTTTCGTCTGATTCGTGCAACTGACTCTTCGCAAGATAAACTTCACCATAAAATGATTCATTACTTCTGTTTTCGATATGATGTGAGCGATGTTTTGTTAAATCTTTCATATGTAACTGAGCCAGTGCTTTTGAAAATGAAGGTGCGTCCAAATATTGTCTTACAAAAGATTTTTCCGTTATTCTTATCGGACATTCTATAAAATGAGAACTATTTGTAAAATCGTTATTTTCAAGAAAAAAGTTGTGTGAATCAAAATCTACCTGAAATGGTTACTTTTACATTTAGTTCTATGACACTGTCTGAGACGACCATCAAGTAATAATAACTGTCCTCATAAGGCGAAGATTCTCTGAATCTATATGAATCTTGCGTAGTTAAGTTTACTGTTTCAGCAAGTTCGGAATGGTTGAAAATAGGTAATGAACGTCCTTTCAAAGCTAAGCTTTTGATACAAAGTTCCTGTACATTATGAGGTTTCTGCACAGTAAAATTGCAGCCCCAAATATCTACACGAAAATTCCATGTTCCTGATGGAATGTATATTCTAAGGAAAATATTGAATATATTAGTAATTTTATATATGTATATAAATATATATAATAAGTCAAGTGCAATAATTTTACTTGTAATAGGAAGTAGTTTCTTTTGTCCTCAAGTTATGTGTGTAACCAATAGGTATATTTTCAATACTATTTGCCTGTGTCCATATGGCTACAGACCCTATACTATAATGACATTTATGGCCAAGCCCCTGAAGTGTGAAGTCACAAAATTCATATAAAATTATGGAAAATCACAAAAAAATTAAAACAGTTCAAAATATACCTGTTGTTGAACCTTTTCATCCCAATAAGACAAATACGCTCCCACAAACCAGTCTCCAGCTTCTGGGCCATAAATTGGTACAACTGCAGTAGTTTTTGGTTCAAATGTTGTGACTGCAGAAACTGTAATAGTGTGATTACGAGTAGGATACATGTCCTTTGGGAATGTATCATTATTTACAGATATCACAGGATAACTGCCCCATTGCAGATATCTGACAATGCCAAAAATATGTATAATATTGTATTATCATTACATTGAAGCGGAAATATGAGAAATTGTATGTAATTACATGTGCACTTTTCTTTCTGGACAGCCTTGCCCATCCATAAATGCCGCAAACTGCCAAGTAGCTCTTAGTACCTCTTTTGGAACTGTGTAATGAAACATCGCTATATCTGAATAACTTTTGAAAGAATGTAATAATCCCTCCTGGCTAGCTTCTGGCATGGTGCATTCCCTACCTATAAGTATAAACCACGTATACTCATCTACATGCCTAACACATGCAAAACACATTATTTATAAAATATGTTGAAACAATTCGATCGTCATTTTTTACCTGGGAAAAGCAGTATTATTAAAAGAATGTGAAATTGGAGGATCATGAGATGTCGCCTTCGAAAATAACATATCGAAGGCATGATAGTACTTCTCGACATCACAGGAAAACAAAAATTCTTCTCGATCGTATGTCTCCATTCACTTCCGATTAAATACCGATCATCTTCGAGTTTCTGTGTCGGCTGTACATTTTGCACAGACAATAAGTAACTGTGGCTAGTCTGCAATGTTTCCGTGTTCAGTCTAATAATGGTTTAATGGTTTACTACGCTCTGGTCTTCTTCGATCAGCTGTAGCGGCTGACATAGATACATATGTATATGTAAATAGATAAGGGTGGAGTAGATACAAGGGATGCTGATCTTACCGGCGGTTTTGTAGAAACACCCGCTGATCTCTATAAAATAGTTGGCGCGGAATATTAACAACGTCACCAAACTTATATTCGATAAGATATTCATAAATAAATAATACTGAATTAATTTCTTCAGGAATGATAAGTATAGTAAATGATGTTTCTGCAGAATAAAGTTTCACTCAAAGATAATAGCACAACATATCTTTTAATACATATATTACAAAATTTGATATATGAACACCATTGAAAAATAAATTACATAGTATACTTATAAAAAAAATACTCTTCCACTGATTCCTATACGTTCGCAGACTAGACTTCGATGTCTTCCTCGGCGGCAGGCAACGTCACTGCAGTTACAGTTATTGGTTTCGTTTTTGACTTTTTGCACAACAAAATCTCCACCCTCCCCGATATTCTACCCCTGTAAATTGCATGAACGAGCAAAGGAATCGGGATGCCACTCGGTAACAAGGGCACGTCCATTACGCGTGGCTTCACTTCCGTGTTCTCGCTTCTGCAAACGATGTACAAATCCGTGTCGGATAGTTCGTCGGATATGTTCGTTAATAAAACGCGAATTTGGTAATTGGGTCCCAGTCCTAGAACCGTGGCTTCCATAGTGAGCAGACTTGGCCCCGCGTCTTGACTGTCGTTCAAGGATTCGGCCACTCTTTTAGCCACCAGCAGCTGCAGTCGAAGAAGGCCTTGCTGGAAAGTGGTATGGATCTTCTTTGCTTCGGATCTCTCTCGTATCGTCTGTTCGACGAACAGTCGCGTTTTCTTTGGTATAGAAAACTTGGAGCTGTCGTTCAACATTAAATTCGACGTTGTGTTGTTAACGCTGAAATTTGCGGTGCGCTTCAAAATTTTTACGCAGAGCCCGCCGCCCACGGTGACCATCGCCATCGTTCGTTCTTCTTGCCCCATTTTACCGTACTGTATCGAAAGACAAAATATATCGATCGTCTGTCTAAATTTTCTATAAATCATTTACCTTCATCGCAGACACCGGTTCCATAATCTTCAAGGTGTCCACGTGATGTTTCCCATCGTACACGCGAATCCCGAATCCGGCGGTACTCACGGCGAGTAACGACAAACCAATTTGTGGTACCGGAAGGCTCACGGAATCCAAAATTGCGCCGGGGACAAGGACGTTCCAAAGTTTAATCCCCTACGCAATTCATTCATATTTTCCTACACTTAGTATGAAACACTACAACAATGAGATGAATACCTTCTTGGAAAAACCAATTAAAGAGCCATCCATAACGGATACCGCGAAACCGCCGTTGTTGAGAGCTGAAATAGCTATTGCTGGTGACGGTAGTTTTTCCCAAAGTCTCACAGGACTCCCTCTTTTTATCGCGCCTATTTTACCGTCCCTTCCAATGATTAATATCCTTCCATCGCCGGTCCACAAACCCGTGCACGCGAACGCAACTGGTGCCCACTCCAATAAATGTTTATCCATTACGGAGAATATCCTGTTGTAAACTAATTCTTAATAAAGCGAAAGTTCGAGGATTTTGAGTGAAGCGGTCGAAAATCGTACCGAGGATCTAAGACGAGTACTTCGCCAAATTCTGTCCCAAGAACAAGGCAACCGCTCGCAGGGTCGTTCCACGAGTCCCTTCTAATTACAGATATCGCTGTCAACGCGTTGCTTTTAATCAGCGGAATTCTTTTATATTGTTCCGCGAAGCTGGGTCTCAAATTCGGATCCAAAGACAGGAATTTTAATGTACGCGGCGAAATGAATCCCGCGCCAAGTTCACTTAGCAAAAGATTTAGTTCGTCGGCTAACGTGAGTACGTTTAGTTCTTCGTCCAGTCCAGCCTTGTGCCAAATCTAAAGATTTTGAAACGTGTAAATCAGAAGAATATGTGTGAGAGGTAATTTTCCGTACCTCTCGCTCTTTCGGATGCACGTCGATATGCGGCAAGCAATACTTAAAGTAAGGTCTCATATTTTTGAAAATGTACACGCTGGAACCGACGCCGACTCCAAGTACAGATGACCGCGGTTCTCCATTCTCCGTGTAAAAGCCGACTAATCCACAAGGTAAGTCTACCATATTGTGTTCTGTTACCTGATCAGCTCCTTTATAAACTCGTATCTAACGATAATCGATCATTAAAATGATTTTAACAAACATGTTGAAGAAACGCTCTGGATTTCTTCATAAATATCTAATTTACAATTTATTTCATACTTTAGCTGAATTGGCATCTAACGTTCCCAGATCGGCGCAGAGGAGTCTGGCATCTCCGTCACCGGTCACGTCGAGCATATCAAGCGCATTTGGTAGCGTATACAACCGAGCTGCCGGTTCCCAGAGCGCTTCCAGCCATCGGCTCGTTCCGAGACCGGTGATATTGTGATCGGCTCTAAGAATCGTGTAAAATAATGAAAATATATTGCTTCCCTTTTTAAGTTCGTCCTATTAACGTTCTGTTAATTAAATAATCTTAGAAATAAATTTTCCTTACCGTAAGCCGTGCATGTCTGACGGATTCTTTCTTATGCTTCAAGTATAAACTCAACTTAGAAGATTTTTATATGCACTGTGTTATATAGTGCTACACAATGGATCGTCATGTTACAACTATTGAATTAAGTATTCTGAAGAGCTTCGTGTTTCGAGTACATTTACACGGCCACTGAATCAATTGTGACTTCTGGTCGACGAAGAGATTGATCATATCGAAAGATCTGATCGAAAAATTTGTTAAAAAATGCACAGTGCGAACGCTGTGCTTTGTTGTGAACGTTTGTATCCATAGAAATGTTCGCGTGGGCAAAACGTCAATATGATCGCGCGCAACATACGTGTCACATTGAAATCGTAATAAATTAAATATAATTTTTGTACAGAGCGGAGTACAAAAAATTATGTATATGTATTATGTAATAACAAATATGTTCTGTGAGATAATGTAAACGTATTCAAATCATTGTTGTTCTCACGTGTTTTGACTTGCTTTAAATTCAAATTCAGTTTGACCTTCTCGTATGTAAACACAAAAATAATTGCGGTTGCGAAATGATCGCATAAGCGACAGTCAGAACGTATCGTTTAACGTGCGATGCTCACACGATGGCATCGAATAAAGAAAATTCGCAACAAACACCAATGCAAGATACGGAGCGTAGTGTTGTCCGATCAAAAGTTCCACCGCTCAAGTTGCACGAAAAGAGGAATTTAAAAATAGATTGTCTTGGTGAGAGCTATGAGAAATATAGAGAGTCTAATTATTGGGACAATATTGAATCCCCGCAGTTCGTTGATCTTGCCAGTTCGCCGGGCAAAGGAGATTCATTTTTTAGTAAGTTAGACTGCTCTGGATTGTACAGTGACAATTGAATTTTTTTATACTAATGAACTTATTTAAGACAATAAAATTGATTATCAATTTGACTGTTTTCAGATAAATCCACCCCAATAGTTCGCACCCCGATTCCGGATATTAGTGTAACGGCACCAAATGAACTTGACACTACTTTGATTGCGTAAGAATTAAAATTATTTCAAATCCGAATGAAACCTCGCTTTTCCTCAGACGAAAAAAGTTGTTCAATTCTTGTACAGGTCTTTTAACAAAATTACTTTGTCTCCTGTAAACCGTGAATCACCCATGACAGTATGTGAGAAGAATAACGACCGCAAGGAAAATGTATGCGACACGGTTAAACCGCTACAGTTCGTTGATTTCAAAAATTCGCCAAACGGGAGATTAACATTTTATAGTAAGTTAGAATGCTCTAAATTATACAGTGACAATTGAACTTTTTTATAGTAGCGGACTTATTTAAGACAATAAAACACTGTTTTCAGATAAATCCAACCCAATAGCTAGCACCCCGATTCCTGATGCTATAATGGCAGCAGATCTAAATGAAACTGACAATACTATGTAAGAATTAAAATTATGTTAAATCCGAATGAAACTTCTTTTTCGATCAGACAAAAAAAATTGTTCAATTTTGTACAAATCTTTTAGCAAACTTGCTTTGTCTCCTATAAACCGTGGGTCCATAACAGCATCTGAGAACAATAAGGATCGCCAGGAAAATGTTATTAAAGAACAACACGAATGTCTGGATACGTCAGTGGTATGTAATGTTAATTCATTCAACTTTTTTTAATAACTAATTCGCGTTTAAAGTTTTTAATGAACGTTACAAGGATTCTGAACCCCAGCCGCAAACATGGGACAAAATAAAGAAATCGCAAACTGCTGTGGTATATCCGTTTACTTTTGATTTAAGAAACAAACGTAAGAGAGAAGTCAAACTGCCAAAAAAAGAACCGGTATGGACATTCGTACCTTACTCTTATACGTTATTGAAGAGTATTATTACAATTCGTTTTTACTTCGCGTATTTAGATTTCAGAAAACGAGAAAGATTTCAAGGTCTTTCGTGCGAATCCTGTTCCAAGATATTTAAAGTCTCGAATTGCCAATAAGGAAAACAATAATAATAATAATAAACAGGCAATTGACAATCCAACTGAGAAGACCGAAAAATGTAATAAGACAGACACAAAGACTAAGAAAACAACTGAGGTAATTCAATTAATATAGGATTTCCATCGAAGCCAATTTATTTTTTCGATTAAGCCGATTAAAAAAGAAGATAAATTTATTTTGCCGTTTGTTTGTGACGTTCAGCCTTGGAAGAAGCCGCCCTTTGTACCGTGTCTAGCGAAGAAAAATACAGAATGTTCCAAAGCACCCGTTTTACATACAACACTTCGAGCGCAAGAGAGAAAACGTTTCGACGAAGCTATGCAAGAGAAGGAAAGACAGAGGGAACAAGTGAAGCAAATCGAAAAATTCACGAAGAAAAAACAAGAGGAGAATGCTATTGTCCGATTGCGAAAACAAATCGTTTTTAAAGCTCAACCAATACCCAAATACAAAATGGTTTTACCAACCGTCAAGAAGCGAGCATTAACTGAGCCGATTAGTCCATTAACATTGAAACGTCGTCGTAAGATAAGCGGAACGCAATAATGTACCTGAAGAAGAAGACTCTAAGTCGGCTGTGATATTATAATACTACTCGATCAATTCTATACATGACTCATGAATAGTATATGAATTTATACAAACATATTAATTCATATTATATTAATATATTACATATAAATATGAGTATACATATACACGGGGCATATGAATATTTATATTGTGATATATAATATATGGATATTACGTGGGTCATGTGTGGAATCAATCGAGAAATATCGTAATTAACAACTCTTTATATCAGGAACTTCAGTGGAAGAGAAATATATTTCTTCTTAGTATAAATATATGTTAACATGCTCATCACAGCTTCGGATAAAATATTAATATGTTTTAACAATGAGACGTGTACGAAAAATGAGTTTTATATTTTATATTAAACGAGGACAATACTGCACGATATTATATTATACTGGCAACATAGATCAACACAAACTTAAACTCCTAAAGATGTTACAGCTTCAAAAATATAATATCGTGCAGTATTGTCCGCATTAGATACAACAAATATACCTTTTAACACATTTTCCCTTATTGTATAACGATTTGGAAATTGTAACTGTTTAAACATAAGAAATAAAAGCAATACTTTCGTAATTTTATTGTACATACCGTGCTGTGCATCGATAGTTAGAATTGAAACTTGGAACATCGGAAGTCGGTGTCGGTAGTTGGAGTTGGAATTTATAGTTGCGCAGAGTTGCGCGTTGCGCATAGTTACGGTTACGATTACGAACAGTTGCGGACGCGGATCTGCGACCTGCGGACCGATTGCGCGTTAACCTCTCGTGTTCATGTATTTATTAGTTGTTGTATACTTGTCGTGAATTGAAACTCAAGTATTTCTGCGTATACGACTGCGATTTGCATTACGGAAAACGTTATAGGAACATGAAGTGAGTATTACACGTTCATACCGAACGCGAAATTCTCGTAACTAAGTATGTCCACGTACGTGGTGATACCTGCTTGTTTTCTTGTAGAATAACCGTCGACGGTTTGCTCGTCTATTTCCCTTATGATTACATTTATCCGGAACAGTATGCGTACATGCTGGAGCTTAAACGTGGCTTGGATGCCAAGGTAACCGGTGCTGTTTTCGATGGAAGTTTGCGCGAACGTTGGGCACGATCCTTGCAATTCATGCGTTTTCTTTGTAACTTTTGCTCAGGGACACTGTCTCTTGGAGATGCCGTCCGGCACCGGTAAGACCGTCACACTTTTGTCACTGATTGTGGCATACATGTTAGAACATCCATTGGACGTCACAAAGTTGATTTATTGTTCCCGTACTGTACCGGAGATTGAGAAAGTTACAGAGGAGTTGAAGAAGCTTATGGACTACTATGAGAAAGAAACCGGTGGCAAGCCTAAAATCGTTGGCTTGGTTCTCAGTTCTCGGAAGAATATGTGCATTCATCCAGAAGTAATTTCACATTTCTTGCTTTTAAACAGTTTTCTATGAGATCCACTACAAGTCAAGTTCTCATTCCCATTGCCACCCATGTGATTGTGTGCTCTACATTATCCTTTGCTTCAGGTCAGCAGGGAACGCGAAGGAAAGATTGTTGACGCACGTTGTCATGCTCTGACGGCATCGTACATACGTGAAAGACGAAATACTGATGATTCCGTGCAGGTTTGCAATTTTTATGAAGGATTCGACGTGGAGGGCAAGGAACAGATGATGCCACCGGGAATATATTCCATAGACGATTTGAAGGAATATGGCAAAGATCGTAATTGGTGTCCATACTTTCTTGCGAGATTTACGGTGAGCACGGTTTCTCTATTTCGGTGGATGAAGGGATGATCATCGATCCATTCTGATACCGCGTACCTATGACGATGCTGACCACTCATTCGTTTCAACGAACGATTGTTGTCGGCAGATATTGCACGCACAGATCGTGGTTTACAGTTATCATTATTTGTTGGATCCTAAAATCGCGGAGACGGTGTCCAAAGAATTGAGCAAAAGTTCCGTAGTAGTATTCGACGAAGCTCACAATATAGGTATGGTCTCCACTCGTGCGCGCAGTTACTATGATCATTCCTTTGGCTGTGTTTTTTCACAGACAACGTATGCATCGATTCAATGAGCGTTAAGATCAACAGGAGAATGTTGGAAAAAAGTTCGGCCAATATACAATTTCTCGAAAAGACTGTGGCGGAGTAAGTAGTATTTCTCCTTCGATGTCGTGTCGCGTTCTTCCGGTTGCCGCCCATCATCTGTACTAATGGTTCTTACAATCCTCAGAATGAGGGAGGACGACGTGAACAGATTGAAGGAAGAGTACGAGAGATTGGTGGAGGGACTCAGAGAAGCGCATGTTGCCAGAGAAACCGATGTCGTCTTGGCTAATCCCATTTTACCAGATCAAGTGTTGGAAGGTAAGGAGGCTTTGACTGGGATAACAATTTGCGAACGTTTCTAACGTGATGACCGATCATAGTTTTACTAGTCATCGTGTATTGTTGGGTCGTCTTTCAGAGGTGGTTCCCGGCAATATCAGGAACGCGGAACATTTCGTCGGTTTCTTGAAACGATTCGTGGAGTATCTGAAGACTCGTTTGCGTGTACAGCACGTCGTTCAAGAATCGCCTGCTGCGTTTTTAAGGGACGTCCGATCGAAAGTTTCGATAGAACGTAAACCATTGAGGTTTTGCGCCGAACGATTGGCGTCTCTTTTACGTACTATGGAGGTAACCGACTTGACGGATTTTTCGCCGACGATCATTGTGACGCATCTCGCGACGTTGGTTTCTACGTACACGAAAGGATTTACCGTTATAGTGGAACCATTCGACGACAAGACGCCCAACGTTTTGAATCCGATCCTACACTTCAGTTGTTTGGATTCGTCGATCGCGATGAAGCCGGTCTTCGACAGGTTTCAGTCGGTGGTGATCACTTCGGGAACGTTGTCCCCATTGGATATGTATCCTAAAATCTTGAATTTCCATCCGGTCATAATGTCCTCTTTCACCATGACTCTGGCCAGACCTTGCCTTTTACCTATGGTAAGTATCTACACTCGTGATTTGTATGCGGTCACCGTGGAACAATTATCGGTCGGTTGGTTTCCTTTGAATCGCGAAAAAAACCGCGACCTTCGTGTGATGAACCACTTCTTTGTTTCAGATCGTGGCGAAGGGTAATGACCAAGTCGCGATTTCGTCGAGATATGAAACTAGGGAGGATGTTGCTGTTATAAGAAATTATGGTCAGCTGTTAGTCGAATTCGCAGCTACTGTGCCCGATGGCATGGTCTGTTTCTTTACCTCGTATTTGTACATGGAATCTGTAGTTGCTGCGTGGTGCGTGGGTATACGTTCAGCGATTGACTAGCTGGCTCATAGGTATTTCGTTGTTAGCGAATATATGTATTATCTTTACCTCGTAGGTACGATCAAGGTGTGGTAGATCAACTTCAAAGGCACAAACTGTTGTTCATCGAGACTCAAGATTCCGCGGAGACGAGTTTGGCTTTGATACACTACATCAAAGCCTGTGAAAATGGAAGGGGTGCCGTACTCCTTTCCGTGGCTCGTGGTAAAGTATCCGAAGGAGTCGATTTCGATCATCACTTGGGAAGAGCCGTGTTGATGTTTGGAATCCCTTACGTCTATACACAATCCCGAATCTTAAAAGCGCGATTGGAATACCTCCGCGATCAATTTCAAGTAAGTTTGAGTGTCTGTCCGTCTTGTTCGAATTCATGGAGTAAATTCCTCGTGAATCCTAGCTTCATGAGTATCTTGCGACAATGATCGTCATTTTCTTCTCTTCATTGTGCTTGTGTGGTCTTGTAGATCAGAGAGAATGACTTTTTGACTTTCGATGCGATGAGACACGCGGCGCAATGCGTTGGAAGGGCGATAAGAGGAAAGACTGACTACGGTATAATGGTGTTCGCGGACAAGGTAACGAGAATTGTCGCTATCGTCTACGCTGCTGCTTTTTGCATCTCGTCATTTCTGACTGTCTCCGTTAATTTCAGAGGTTTTCAAGATCGGACAAACGAAGTAAATTACCAAAGTGGATACAGGAACACTTAACCGATAATTTATGTAATTTGTCGACGGAGGAAGCTGTACAGGTAATCATATTATTCGGATAACTGATTCGGTATCATACTGCGTTTGTATCAAGATCGACGATGAATGTCATCGCGTTTGGTCATGACCCCGGTTACAATTACGAATTACAGATCAGTAAACGTTGGTTGCGACAAATGGCCCAACCGTTCACACGCGAAAACCAATTGGGATTGTCTCTGTTGACGCGAGAACAGCTCGAGAAGGAAGAGTACAGCAAGATCGAGGAAAAGGCCCAACAAAATTGAACCTGTTCATGATATTCACTGGACTCAATGCGATATGCACGCGGGATCAATTCTGTATTCTGCCATTTATGAGATGCGTGATGCAAGACGCTAATGGAAATACCGTCACTGGCGCTGACGGTAACACGTGTATTGTGCGTACATAGTACGCATCCGATGTATTTCCTTTTTCACGTACATCATTCAAAATAAATGATAAGTTTTCTTTTTGGATATACTTGGATTTTTTACAATTTGTAAACGGAATACGAAATTGCCGTTGAAAAACTTTAATGACCGAGTACAGTGGTGAAACGACGATGGTTTAACGATGTATAAAATACCATCGTCTTTTCTATGGATCCTGTTCGTTTGGTATCACCATCTCACGATCACTTGGTCTCCGTCTTGTATCGAGTAATAGCTGAGTTCCTGAAGCGGTTTGTCCAAAGGTATCTCCTTCTTGGAAAGCTAGAACAGATTCGAGGGTGCAACAACGCGTGTGAACGATCGTGTAAAGATATTCTACTCTGCACCTGTGTTCGTTGTAATATTGGTGTGCAAAGCAAGGAACAATGTGGAACTCTACTACTCACGTTTCGTTGTACGAACGAGAGTCTCGGTATTTTTCCTCCGGTTCTGAATAGCCGTTGCGCGAGTCCGATAACTTTTTGAACTTCCATGTCTTTTAAAAGTTTTCTTTTGACTCCTCTGCCGCTGGCCAGAGCGGCAGTATTCGGATTATCCGGGCATACGAACTCCACTGTTATTACATTGGATGCCATCTCGACTTTNTGTCCAAAGGTATCTCCTTCTTGGAAAGCTAGAACAGATTCGAGGGTGCAACAACGCGTGTGAACGATCGTGTAAAGATATTCTACTCTGCACCTGTGTTCGTTGTAATATTGGTGTGCAAAGCAAGGAACAATGTGGAACTCTACTACTCACGTTTCGTTGTACGAACGAGAGTCTCGGTATTTTTCCTCCGGTTCTGAATAGCCGTTGCGCGAGTCCGATAACTTTTTGAACTTCCATGTCTTTTAAAAGTTTTCTTTTGACTCCTCTGCCGCTGGCCAGAGCGGCAGTATTCGGATTATCCGGGCATACGAACTCCACTGTTATTACATTGGATGCCATCTCGACTTTTGTTTGCGACGAAGGAATATTGGAAATTCCGTATTCTAAAAATTATAAAATACAGTACAGAACTACGACGACGACGAAGAAGATGGTTCGTCGTTCGTGCCCCGATACGCGTCGTATCCTCGTGTGCTCGTCGCGCGTTTCTTGTTCGCTTACTTTCGACTAATGCGGGATATCGAGGATGTTCGATTGTAAATTGATTTCTTTTTTCCGGATCGTTCTCGGTTTCAGTCCATTTCGCCAAATGCAATTTCAAATAATCGAATTCGGCGCCTCGTCTTTCATCGTTCAAGATCTCGGTACCATTCAACGATTTCAATTTCGAAATTCTTGCTATTATCAGCTGACGAGCAGTTTCCAAATTTTCCGTCGTCTGCGTAACTGGATTCTCCCTAAACTTCAAGTCCTCCAAGCGATCGAGTTTTTCTAATTCCGATACGGATCGCCACTGCAAATTGCATAAAACGAGATAAGTTATTCGCACGAGTATAGCATCGATATTTATTTTACCTCCGATACGTTGTTTTGCGACATATGCAATTGTCGCAAACTGGGAAAGAGTGACGTCTTTGCGTTTGGTTCATCGGTTGGAAATCTGATTTTGTCTATTTTATTTGCACTCAAATTAAGATATTCCAAACTGTAAAATATAAAATGTTTACATCTAGGATGACTATGTAACTAAACCGGGGGTACTGAACTAAATTCATACGAATGATGATCGACTGCTACTGTTGATGCTGCTTACCATGGAAGACAGCCCAATTTAAGAATTTCGTCCCAACTGTGTATCGAATTTCCTTCGAGGGTCAATCTGCATATTTTCATTAAATTGTCATCGGCTTTTAACGGTTTCTGCAGCGTGATTCTGCTGATGATGTTGAAAGAGACTGAAACTTCTCGAAGAGATGGGAACATGCTTATGCATTGTTGTATGTCAGACCAATCATAGTTCATTCTGGCCATGGTCAAATGTTTGACAGTAAAAAATGAATCTCTTAGTTTTTCCATGTTCTCTTCGATCGGTAAATAATTCTCGCTGAACGCGTAACAATGAAAATGAGGACGTGGTGGAAATGGATGTATGTAATTTGTATCTGTTGTGCAATTAAAGTGTGCACGCGTATGTGTAGTTACCTCACATTGAGACGAATGAGATGACGAAGCTGGCGACAGATGTCCGCTATGATTTGCCAGCTATTCATTAAGTTTTTCGATATATCTAACTCTTCCAAATTTGGGCACAATTCTTCCAGTTCGCTTGGTAGTTTACCAGCAGTACTGACATGTTGTTCTCTCAACCATACTATTTTTAATTGATCGAATTTGCTTTGCTTTCTGTTTACTTTGGAAAATCCAACAACTTCCACGAAAGGGGCGTTCATCTCTTTTTGCAAGCTTGCCAGAGTGTCTTTGTCCATGCCGGCCAAGTCATTGACATCATTGACCAGGCCATATCGAATTTTAATAGCTTCGGTACAAGAAATTCCAAATATTGCTTTACCTGGGCGTATAAAGGAACCTGATGTAGGATGCCTGTGTATACGGGGGGTGCAAGAAACGTGAACGGCTCGTATTCATTATTCGTATCATAATGCATCTATGTAATATATCTGTTTTAATACTCTC
>SMSR01014117.1:0-12333 GCA_019453355.1 Ceratina japonica
TGAGATCAATCTCCGGACATGGAACTCTTGACCTTGTCCCACGGATACTGATCACAATTCTGAAACGCGCCAGGTAATAAGATTCTCAGGACTTGAAGAAGAACAACTAAAGTTCTATATAATATAATAGAAATCATAATGGAAAATCATAATAGAAATCATAATATAATAAAATTCTATATAATATAATCTAATAGAAATCTCATGTTCTTGCGAATGGACTTTTGCTTCGCCAAAGCTGTTATCTGCGGACTGGGATCAGAGCCAATGGACAGGATGCATATAAGAGACGTTCGGACTTCGGACTCGGACCAGGTGGCCTCCAGATCCAGAATCTTGGTCTCTCCATATTCTTTCCCGAGGGATTCGATCACATAATTCTTCGCCTGGGACAAGGTCCTGTCAGGATTCCAAGATCTGATCAGAAACAACTTCTTAAACATGTCCAGCTTCTTCTGATACCCACAAGGCAGCTCCTCCTCTTCAGGCTTCTCTCTCTCGTACTGAACGCGCCACTCCTTCTCGCTAAACTCGATTTCTGTTAAAATATTCGAGAAGATCTCGAGTTTACTGATTTCGACGAGATTCAGCCACGTTATATCAGGAATCCATCGAAAGGATTTCGGAGCGACCGCGTTCGAGTCCAAGGACGCGCCGCCTTTAATAAAGGCGTTGAACTCAGCGTGGGAAAAGGCGCCCCGGTGACAGTCGATCTTCATGGCCAGCATCAAAGTGAACAACGATTTGTGCCGTTCGTAGAGACTCCTCACAGTAAACGCCCACACCTCGTAAGTCAGATGATGGAAGACTATATTTATCCGTTCGTTGGTAATGGGACTCTTAGTAGACTTCGTGATGGAATTATCGAATATGGTCAAGAATTGTCTCAAAGAGTTTTGATACATCACGTTAACGTTGCTCATCTTTACTATGAGGAAGTATAGAATGGACCCCCGGGAAGCGACGGCCCGGAACTCCTCCCGGGCCAGCGTGATCTTCTTCTCGGTCAACGCGGACATCTTCAACTTCTCGTTGACGGACTCTACGGTGACCTTGGTCTCCCTGAGCACGTTTATCAGCGCCTTGTCGTCGACCAAGGACCCCTGCGAGGACGTCAGTCTGTGCAGCAACGTGCTCTCCAATTCCTTCATCGTCCTCTGATTGGTCATCACCGACTTGAACAGGGCCACGCTCTCCGCCTCGAGGTCCGCCTTCTCCATCAAGATCTTCCCAGTAGCTGATCTTCGAGTCCTAACATCGTCACGGTGAAATCGATGATCGACGTCTTCGCCGAGATCTCCGGGCTGTAGGCAGGGTTCGGTAACTTCGTTGTGATGTACAGCATGAAGCCCGGCATCACGTCGCACTCCTTGTCCTCGACGATGACCTTCTCTATGGAACCGGATTTGATGAAATTCTTTTCAAGGACATTGTCCAAAACGGGGTCCAGTTTTTCGGCTATGTCTTCAATGAGCAACGGCCTGCCCAAGGACAAACTGTCTTCAAGGTGCGTCAGGAAGTATTTATGATTCAAGGACGTGATCTGTAACTCGTTCATGCATTCTTTATTCTTGATCCACATCTACCCCTGGTTCTGGGGATCCACCAGCAAAGGATAGGACGAGGACTTCGTCACGATGAGCGCGTTCTGTACTGACAGTTCGTCGTTCGGTAGACCCTGAAGAGTCCATTCGGAGGTCGTCGCGCTGTCCACGAGCATGTTAGTAATATTCAAGTTATTGGTGAAGGGAATAGACTTTGTCGCTAAGATGTTCATCCATGAAGAGACCAGACCGTTTCTATACTGCTGATTGTACGGCCCGCAGTATGACAAGAATCCTGTAGCTAGTAAAACGTCTCCTACTAATCTACCCAGTTGGACCTTGAACTCGCTGCTCTGCTCGGTCCACCGGATCTTCTCGCCACCCAACCCGTTAATCAACGCCGTCGCGGCTGTCATTTTCCTCCGGCAGACGTTCGCCGCCTCGGTCAGCCTCTGTTTCTCGGACACAGCCGAGTCGTACTGTTCTTTCACAGCCTGTAGGGCCATTTCCCTCTCGGATAACTCCCTCTCGGCGTTGGCCAAGTCCTCCATCGCCACTTTCAGCCTGGCCTCTTGCAACGCCAGGTTCGCCTTCAACGGCAGGACCTCCTTGTTCACCGAATGGAAAAAAAACCATGGCCTTCGTCCAGGACAGCAACCCGGCAACGTCGCCGCAGACCCGTCTAGCCGTTTCCATGTTGTAATCCTCCATTTTGAAGTAAGGCTGGAGCAGTTCCACCATCTCGTTGTTGATTATGTCCTTCGGGTAGTTTTGTAGCGTAGTGCTGGCCATCAACTTCAGGGACTCGGCCCAGGAGGGCTTGGGACAGGGCGCGGTCGTGTCCGGCACGACCGAACCGATCTTACGTTGAAACAGGATCAGGACGCATTCCATGATCCTCATGATTAAATGAGGAGGCCTGCCCAACTTCCTGAACGTCGCTATGTGCGCCGGCTTAATTGTGTTCAACGCGACCTCCGCTTCTTCCAACGCCGGCTTAGCAGCTTCCAGTTTCTGTTCAGCCAACACTTTCTCTTCAGCTATGAAAGCCACCAGCTGTTAAGCCTTCTCCTTCACCTTCTGCACTTGGTTCTTGAACGCCTCGGCCTGCATAGCGCTCTCCGTCACTTCCACCAGAACCTTCTCGGCTTTTTTCGACGCCTGAACCAGGTCCTTCTCCATCACGGCCAGGTCTCACTTCAGGATCTCGACCGACACCGAGGCTTCTTCTAGTTTGGCTAAACCGGTGTCCATCCTCCTGGCCCCTTCGCCGAGCTCGTGCTGCTTGCTCCGGTAAATATTTTTGTAGCCGCCGATGAAGTTCAGATACGACTTCGGGGTCACGTGTGTGGCCCTGCGGAACCTCTGGAAGTACTCCGAGGACGTCACCGAAACGATGTCCTGTATGGAACCCAGCGCGTTCACCAGCTCGGACTTCACCTCGCCGGAGTAGGCGATGTCGAAGTCGTGGAGGAAGTGTTTGGCGACGAGGATCAGGGCGTCCTTGGGCCACGGCTGGAACCAGTCGATCGTGCAGCCGGATATTAGCGCGGGGAACCGCTGGGCCCGGTTGCGGAACTTCTCGCCGACCGGGGAGAAGCAGAAGACGACGTGCAGGTTCTGACAGGTCCTCTGGAGGAAGAAGTCCGTCACCAGTTCGTTGTTGACGGACCGCTTCGGGTTCTCGCGTCTCAGGATCGGCGTCAGTTCGGAAATGATCTCCTGCTGCTCGTCGCGGGTGAAGAGATTGCTGATCACGGCAGAGATGAGGATGTTGTTCAAGTACTCGAGGAACCCTTTTTCATTGATGTCCAGGTCGGTGAATATGAACGTAGTGCCTTTTCCTTGGGCCCCGCACGTGCGGTAGAGGTACCTCAGGTCCTCCAAGAAGTTCGCCACGTATAGAATAGAAATCGTGTTCTTACGAATGGACTTTTGCTTTGCCAAGGCTGTTATCTGCGGACTGGGATCAGAGCCAATGGACAGGATGCATATAAGAGGCGTTCTGACTTCGGACTCGGACCAGGTGGCCTCCAGATCCAGAATCTTGGTCTCTCCATATTCTTTCCCGAGGGATTCGATCACATAATTCTTCGCCTGGGACAAGGTCCTGTCAGGACTCCAAGATCTGATCAGAAGCAACTTTTTAAACACGTCCAGCTTCTTCTGGTACCCACAAGGCAGCTCCTCCTCTTCAGGTTTCTCTTTCTCGTACCAAACGCGCCACTCCTTCTCGCTGAACTCGATTTCTGTTAAAATATTCGAGAAGATCTCGAGTTTACTGATTTCGACGAGATTCAGCCACGTTATATCAAGAATCCACCGAAAGGGTTTCGGAGCGACCGCGTTCAAGTCCAAGGACGCGCCGCCTTTTATAAAGGCGTTGAACTCGGCGTGGGAAATGGCGCCCCGGTGACAGTCGATCTTCATGGCCAGCATCAAAGTGAACAGCGACTTGTGCCGTTCGTACAGACTCCTCAGAGTAAACGCCCACACCTCGTAAGTCAGATGATGGAGGATTATATTTATCCGTTCGTTGGTAATGGGACTCTTCGTAGACTTCGTGATGGAGTTATCGAATATGGTCAAGAACTGTCTCAAAGAGTTTTGATACATCACGTTAACGTTGCTCATCTCTACTATGAGGAAGTACAAAATGGACCCTCGGGAAGCGACGGCCCGGAACTCCTCCCTAGCCAGCGTGATCTTCTTCTCGGTCAACGCGGACACCTTCAGCTTCTCGTTGACGGACTCCGCGGTGACCTTGGTCTCCCTGAGCACGTTTATCAGCGCCTCGTCGTCGACCAACGACCCTTCAGAGGACGTCAGTCTGTGCAGCAACGTGCTCTCCAATTCCTTCATCGTCCTCTGATTGGTCATCACCGACTCGAAGAGAGCCACCCTCTCCGCCTCGAGGTCCGCCTTCTCCATCAAGATCACTCTTCCCAGCAGCTGATCTTCAAGTCCTAACATCGTCACGGTGAAATCGATGATCGACGTCTTCGCCGAGATTTCCGGGCTGTACGCAGGGTTCGGTAGCTTCGTCGTGATGTACAGCATGAAGCCAGGCATCACGTCGCACTCCTTGTCGCCTACAATTACCTTCTCTATGGAACCGGACTTGATGAAATTCTTTTCAAGGACGTTGTCCAAAACGGGGTCCAGTTCTTCGGCTATGTCTTCAATGAGCAACGGCCTGCCCAGAGATAGACTGTCTTCAAGGTGCGTCCGGAAGTATTTATGATTCAAGGACGTGATCTGTAACTCGTTCATACATTCTTTATTCTTGATCCACATCTTTCCCTGGTTCTGAGGATCCACCAGCAAAGGATAGGACGAGGACTTCGTCACGATGAGAGCGTTCTGTACCGACAGTTCGTCGTTCGGTAGACCCTGAAGAGTCCATTCGGACGTCGTCGCGCTGTCCACGAGCATGTTGGTAATATTCAAGTTCTTGGTGAAGGGAATAGACTTCGTAGCTAAGATATTCATCCACGAAGAGACCAGACCGTTTCTGTATTGCTGATTGTACGGCCCGCAGTATGACAAGAATCCTGTAGCTAGTAAAACGTCTCCTACTAATCTACCCAGTTGGACCTTGAACTCGCTGCTCTGCTCGGTCCACCGGATCTTCTCGCCACCCAACCCGTTAATCAACGCCGTTGCAGCTGTCATTTTCCTCAGGCAGACGTTCGCCGCCTCGGTCAACCTCTGTTTCTCAGACACAGCCGAGTCGTACTGTTCCTTGACAGCTTGTAGTGCCATTTCCCTCTCGGAGAGTTCCCTCTCGGCGTTGGCCAAGTCCTCCATCGCCAGTTTCAGCCTCGCCTCCTGCAACGCCAGGTTCGCCTTCAACGGCAGGACCTCCTTGTTCACCGAATGGAAGAAAGCCATGGCCTTCGTCCAGGATAGCAACCCAGCAACGTCGCCGCAGACTCTTCTCGCCGTCTCCATGTTGTAATCCTCCATTTTAAAGTAAGGCTGGAGCAGTTCCACCATCTCGTTGTTGATTATGTCCTTCGGGTAGTTTTGCAGCTGAAGAAGAAACGTGGTGCTGGCCATTAGTTTCAGGGATTCTGCCCAGGAAGGCTTGGGACAGGGCGCGGCCGTGTCCGGCACGACCGAACCGATCTTACGTTGAAACAGGATCAAAACGCAGTCCATGATCCTCATGATTAAATGAGGAGGTCTTCCTAACTTCCTGACCGTCGCTATGTGCGCCGGCTTGATTGTATTCAACGCGGCTTCCGCTTCTTCCAACGCTGGTTTAGCGGCTTCCAGTTTCTGTTCAGCCAACGCCTTCTCTTCAGCTATGCAAGCCACCAGCTGTTCAGCCTTCTCCTTCACCTTCTGCACCTGGTTCTTGAACGCCTCGGCCTGCATCGCGCTCTCCGTCACTTCTAATAGAACCTTCTCGGCTTTTTCCGAAGCCTGGACCAGGTCCTTCTCCATCATGGCCAGGTCTCGCTTCAAGATCTCGACCGACACCGAGGCTTCTTCTAGTTTAGCCAGACCTGTGTCCATTCTCCGGGCACCTTCGCCGAGCTCGTGCTGCTTGCTCCGGTAGATATTCTTGTAGCCGCCGATGAAGTTCAGGTACGACTTCGGGGTGACGTGTGTGGCCCTGCGGAACCTCTGGAAGTACTCGGAGGACGTCCCCGAGACGATGTCCTGTATGGAACCCAGCGCGTTCACCAGTTCAGACTTCACCTCGCCGGAGCAGGCGATGTCAAAGTCGTGGAGGAAGTGTTTAGCCACGAGGATCAGGGCGTCCTTGGGCCACGGCTGGAACCAGTCGATCGTGCAGCCGGATATCAACGCCGGGAACCGCTGGGCCCGGTTGCGGAACTTCTCGCCGACCGGGGAGAAGCAGAAGACGACGTGCAGGTTCTGGCAGGTCCTCTGGAGGAAGAAGTCCGTCACCAGCTCGTTGTTGATGGACCGCTTCGGGTTCTCGCGTCTCAGGATCGGCGTCAGTTCGGAAATGATCTCCTGCTGCTCGTCGCGGGTGAACAGATTGCTGATCACGCCGGAGCTGAGGATGTTGTTCAAGTACTCGAGGAAGCCTTCTTCCTTGATGTCCAGGTCGGTGAATATGAACGTGGTGCCTTTTCCTTGGGCTCCGCACGTGCGGTAGAGGTACCTCAGGTCCTCCAAGAAGTTCGCCACGTTGTAAGACCGCGTCAGGGTGATCTGGTAGGTCTTGTAGCCCGCGATGAACGACGACAGCTTCGTCAGGCTCTGCTTCCCGGACCCCCCCACGCCTACAAGCATCACGTTGCCCTTCGGGTGTCTGATCACTCGGGATATCTTCACTAAATGAAGCATGGCGTCGGGGAAGAAGACCAGGTCCATGCCGCAGCCTCTTTGCATCTCGTTGTACTGCGACAGGAACATCTCCAGCCTGTCCCGCAGGATTTGGTCCTCGTAAACCGGCTCGTAGACCTTCGGTAATTCCACATCCGCGTCTTCACCTTCCTCTCCAGTCGGTTCCGGAGCATCTCTAAAAATTACGACAGAAATCGGTATATAGTATATATAGTAAATGTCTTCTTGTTCATTTTGGGTTCGTTTTACCTCATGAAGTCCACGAACGCAGGACTCTGCCCGAGCATGTCCACGTAGCCCTGGCCCAGCGTGTCCTTCACGATCCTGACGACCTCCTCCTCGAACCAGTCCTTGTCCGCTTGAACGGTGAACCTGTCGCTGAAGACTCGGCTGCACTCGTGCTTCCACAGCAACATGAAGACACTCTCTTTATCAATCACCGTGGACAGCGTGCCGACCATGCCTTGCCATATCCTGGACAAATCGCGGAGGCTGAAGACGTAGTGGAACTTGGCAGGCGTCGGTAATAAATTGGACCTCGTCCGCTCCCAAAGCGTCCTCGTCAACGGGACCATTTTCTTCACTAGGTTTCTAACTTCCGCCGAGAAGCCTCTCTTCGTGTTGTAATGACCTTCTCCCAGAACGCTGAATATACGATCGATGGACGCTTCCGTTGGCAGCGTGCAGTTGAATATACAAAACTGTCGCTTTAATCTTGAAGGGATGTCGTTCCTCCCGCCGCCAGGCTGACACATCGCGGCGAGGAACGTCACGTCGACGATGCTAGTGAAATCGCCGGGCTTCTCCAGAGAGTAGAACCCCTTCATGTCCATCGTCTGCCTGACGATCTCGTTCGTCACCTGGTCGCCCCATTCGTTTATCTGCGGTAAGTTCACGTCGTCAATAAATATCAACATCTTCTTCCCACCCGGTGGACCGAAGGTACTGCCTAATCGTTTTTCAACGTAGCTCTCGATGGTCTTCTGGAACTGGTAAGGGCTGGTAGCCGAGCTGAAGTTGAACGATCTATTCAAAGTGGTCTCAGGGTTCGCCTTCTTCATGTACGACTTCATCATCACCGTTTTAGCAGAGCCTTGCTCGCCTATTAATAGAACAGCTTTGTCCTGCCGGCCGATTAGGTCAATTAGATACTGTATCCTCACGTTGTCAGGGATCGGTACCAGCACGTTGCTATAATCAGGCGTCGAGGACTCAGGGTAAACGTAGTACGGCACCATGTTCGTCCACGTGTCCCATTTACCCTTCTCAGTTACATAGAAATCGAACACTTTTGCGTCAGGGTATTTCTCCGACACCGGTAGATCTAAATTCTCGAAATTACTCCGCAGGTACGAGTCGTACTTCTCCCTGTCCGACGTCTCCAGCAACGCGCCGATGCCCCAAATCAAGGAGAAGATGTAGAACCGCTTCAGGTGCTCCGTCGTCATCGGTTGCCGGCTCTCTTCTTCTACCTCTTCGTCTTCTTGTTCCTCCACCGGCGTTTCCGGCGGGACCAGGCCTTGGAGTAAGTACAGCATCTGCTGCACCACGTTGCATTGCAACACGCTTATGGCCAGGGATAAAACTTGAGTGCTCCACGAGTAGATCTTGAAGAAGAAGAAGAAACACAGTGCTATTATAACAGTGAGAACTTATTCAAGGTCCTAATATAATTTCATGTATCATGTAAGTTGCGAATTGTTACCTGTGCGAAGGAGTCGGCGAAGCACTGCTCGAACACCTCCTGTTCTAAACCCGTCCTGCTCTTCAGCCAGGCGGTGACCACGGGATTCCAGTCCAGCCCTGAAGAGCTCATGTAAACCATGCCGTTGCGGGACACCGTCGCAGGACTCGCGTTGTCTATATTATGCGGCTCGAAGATGATCTTGCAGGTAGGAGCCATGGACAGTCGATCTCCGTTCGCCAGAGTCAAGGTTTTATTGTCGTCCAGAACTGAATTCAAGTTCTCGATCCATATACTGTCAACAGGTCCATCAAGAACCATCCATACATGCTCTCCTTCTTTCAGTTTCAAGGTCTTCCGCCACAGGGCTGAGAATATCCCGTCGGTCCAGTCGTTCGTCGCGACGTCTAGCCTCCCGAACATCTGCGCCGCTGTTATACTCTTCGGGTTCATCCTCATCTCCCTGTGAAAATCGCCGCACTGCGTCAAGGCTTTCATCAATATCTGGATGCACGCGGACTTCCCGGCGCCGGTCGGGCCCAAGGTCATTATCCCGTGCCTCACTCTCTGCGTTTCGTACAACTGTATCAGCTTCAGCACCCACGGCGGGTGGTACACCAGCCCCGCTTCTTCAACTTGTTCGTTGATCGCGGCTTCCAGTTCCGGGTAGGACGTCTTCTCCAAAGCCTGATTCGGGAACAAGTCTGCTACCAAGGAAATGAACAATGGCTCGTCTTCGTCTATCAGTTTTGATAGATTCATGTCCCTCAGAACTCGCATGACGATGGTGCTCTCGGAGTCCTTCGAGTTCACCCTCTTCGACGCCCCCAGCGTCCTCAGCACCGACAATATATTCCTCAAACCGAAATCATAATGGACCTGTTTCGTCAACTGCTCCTCGCACAGCTTGTACAAGGTATAAAACTTCCGAGCTAGTGTTATGTTCTCCAGGAAGCCGCAGCTGGCTAGTTTGACCCTGATGATGATCTGCCTGTCGGGCACCATCATCGCGACGGTCCGGAACTGGATCTTCAAGTTCTCCGGCAACTCCTTCCTCCCAGCGTATCCAGGATTCATCGTTATAAATATTCCCAGCTCGGGGCACATGTCTATCAGGTCGCCGTCGGTGAACACGAACTGCTTCTTCTTCTCCTTCTTCGCGGCGAGCACCACCGCCACTTGCTGAGCAGCTACAGACAACACCGGCAGCTCGATCCTGTTGAACTCGTCGAAGCAGCCCCAGGAACCACTCTGCGCGAGACCTTTGTAAATCCGACCTAAACCCCTGTAGTCCATCTGATCGGAACAGTTGAAGACTATCACGTACTTCGCCAGGGTCTTCCCCATGTCCTTGACGGTCTCCGTCTTGCCGGTCCCCGCCGGCCCGCAAGGCGAGCCACCCATCGACATCGCCAACGCCTGCGCCAGGGTTATGTAACACCTGTCCGTCAACGGAGTGATCACCAGCCGCTCCGTGCATCCCAGGTACTCGTTCTGGTACGTGAAGTTTACGTCCGTTATGAGGATCGACGTTTTATCAAGGTCTTCCTTGAAGTAAAATCGGCATTGTTTCAGCCACTCGAAGTCGTTCACTGATCGCACGTTCATGCGGCAGAGGATGTCGAAGATGTCGCGCTGATGGACGTGGATAGTGATCAGGGTTTCGAACTTGGTCCTCTCGATCTTGGCAAGGTCCCTCGTGGTCTGATCGATCAACGTGTTCAGGAGATCCAGGAACCTGTTGTTCGTTTCAGTCATTATTTTTTTGTCCGCTCTGGCTTGAGCTAATGCTGATTCGCTGTCTCTGGTCCAGATCATTTGGATACCCAGCAGTCCGACCTGCGCAGGCATTTTGTCCAGGAAGCCGAGCAGGTTGAAGTTCACGTCGTTGATCATGAAGTAGCATTGCCGGATTATCGCGTGCAGCGATTGCTGGGACGTTTGCAGAAGCTGGGTTAACCAGGTTTCTACGGAACCCTCTGCTCTTACCGGTTTCTCCAACTGTTTAATTCAATTACCGATGTTTTAATTAATTTCGTATAAAATATGCAATTTTTCTAAGATATGCGATGCAATTTTAGCTGAGATCGTACCAAGATCGTTTCACCTTCTGAAGAGACGATGGCTATCATCTTGTTATACTCAATATCGTGGAATTTCACGTAACGCGTGTTATCGAAGATCGACAGCAAGTGATTCTGTATCGTATGAGAGTCAGAGGCCTGGCCCAGTATTTCCAACAAGGCTGGGTCCGAGACGAAGAAGAACCTCGGGAACATCATTCTCTTCTTCTCCAAATACCTGCAAATTAAAAATTAATCAAGGTAGTTAACAACAATTCTTCAACTTACCCGCTGAGAGACTTCTGGCACAATTCCAGCTGCTCCTGAAGATGCGGCAGGAGTTGCTTGAGCAGGTCGTCGCCGACGCAGCACGGGACCACGCCGGGGGTCTCGTGGGCCCTCTGCATGATCTTCTGCCAGCTCTTGTCGATTTTACTGAACCTCTTCGCCTCCTTCGGCAACTGTTTCGCTATATCTCCCCCGACGAAGACTGCCTCCAGGTAGACCCACATGTTCTGCACCAGCAGCCATCTTTCCAGGATCTCGTTAGTATTAGACAAGTCTGAGAGCCACTGTTGTATCTGTTTGCGAAACGGCGCGTTGTATCTGTTGGACATCAGAGAACCGAGGACCATCAGACTGTCTTCAAGTTGGCCGATCGTTTCAGCGGTAGTGTCGCCCCTCAGCAACAATTCTCCTCTATTGTTGAACGTCATGAACGTCAGTTCGTGGGAGGACCACTCGTTCACGACGGTTCTCAACTTCGCCTCGATGTCCTTCTCCTTCATCGCCGAGATACAAATGTCCTCGATGTCCTCTTTGTATTTTAACAGAGGAGCCTCGAGGATGTTCTTCAGGCAGAAGCCTTCGCTCTCGAGCTCGAAGGGGTAGCCAGTCACGTCTATGATCCTGTGCCAATGACGGGGCTTCATTGCCTTGTTCGCCATCAGTTCCAGAAGCGGACACATGTCGTTGAAGTCGTCGATGGTCTTCTTCAGGGCGAAGAACGCCGGCCACTCTTTCAATCCTTTAGGCAGCTTCCGGCAACGGTTTTGGAACTCCATCAACTCGTTGTTGATGTCTTCGATGTTCACCTGACCGACAATTAATTCAATCATTTATTTATTATGTTTGAAGTCCCGGGAGAGTAGCACCGTTTCGACCAGCTTAAAAAATGGGAATGTTTTGGCGTCATTTCTTCTCATAATCCGTGATTTCGTCAATTCTTCTCGTAATCTGTCCTTTTCTGACCGTCTTTTGGATCATTTATCAAAAATTATAATATTATTACAAAATTTGTATTATATGGTCATTTTTCAACATTTTCTGCCCAATTATGACATGCATATTTCCACCAGGGAAAGTAACAAGGATAAAGAAGAGTCATTATTGGTGACGAATGGAATTGCATTGGGAAGAACGGGAGACGGACGCGCATAACCAGTCCTACTCTCTCGGGAAGACGAGTATAACTCCTCCGGAGATTACGACTCACCTCGCCCCAGGGAATATCGTAATAACTGTTCACCCTGTCGATAACATCATTATACAACTTGTACAACTTCTGAAGAAGGTTCAGCTCCTTCCTAATCTGCGACAATTCCGGATAATCGGTGATCGGCAGCCCGAACAATTCCTCCCCGCTTTGGTAAGTCTGCAACTTCCTCCACATGCCGTCGAACCGATTTTGGAACAAGATCTGCCTGTCCGAGGC